>JAPMLY010002884.1:0-48669 GCA_026401115.1 Tetraselmis chui | reverse complement strand
ATGGAGGAGAATGGACGTCAAATCCAGCCCAAGCAAGCGTCGAGTGAAGTATGTCACCACCCGAATGGAAGGTATTGCTTCACTTGTGTGTTTTCACGAAAAGCATGGTGATACGCCGAGGGTTGTGAAAAGCAAGAGCCGAACTCGCGCGATGCGGGCGCGTGCGCGGGTGGAGCAGCATAAGAGGCGGGCAAGCTTCAGTTGGGTTCGGTTGACGGACAACGGTGACATAGTCACTCTTCTCCCTCCGTTTATCGTGGAGGTGACTGAGACTCCTTGGAAGAGAGGAAGCAAGCTGCGTAGCATACTCGGCACGCTGCGCTTCCACACGGCCATCGTGTCGGCCACGGTTGGGAGTGAAGTGCAACTCCCTGAAGGCTACCCCCTCACATTGGATTCCAGGTCGGCATGGCCCATATTGCCTCACTATACCGACCCTAAAGCGTATTTAATGAGCGAGCTACAGGATTTATGCGGGAGCAGCTTCCAACACCTGATGGGGGCTCCGGGGGAGTCGGACGGGCTGCGATCGATACAGAGATGGGACTGCACCGCACCAAACCCACCACCGCCCCCTTACATGGACGTTGGAAGGTAACGGGCGAAGTGGGAAGGTCCTGAGGGAGGGGATGCACCTGTGCATATGAGGCGTCTTGCTCATAAGACAGAGGAGCCGCGGGAGGAGCAGGAGCGGCGGGAGCTATGGGAGGAGGGCACAGAGAGCAGCATCAACACCTCTAATTTCATGGATGACAAAGATGGACGAGCCAGCAGCTACACCTCAGGGTTCACTGTCGACACTGAGGATGTGAGGTGCGGTCCGCATTTGATGCCAGAATATAGACGTTGCAAGGCGAAGCAACGCCTAATTGCTGAGAGGGAGACTGCACGGCCAGATGATGAATGTGTGAGCACACGGCAGCGACCACGGCGAAGGTTGGCATATAAAACATACAAAGATAGGTAGTGAATTAAAAAAATCGTCTATGTAAAGATGTTACTACCTTTCACCTTTTTTTGATGCGCTTTGCTGCCTTCTCCTCTAGTTCCAACTTGATTGCATCTGCCTTCCGCTTGGGCATGTGTGGCTGGGCACGGTGGGCGGGTCCATGCATGTCTCGGTGATGCGCCATCAAAGTGCTGCGCTTGAGAACTTGCCCAGTCCTGCTCAGCGTGAGCTTTCCCGTGCATGTGACGCGCTGCCCTTGATGGTTACTGCCTTGACGATAGCCTTGCTTCACCTCCCTGTTTGCATGCTCCATGCATTGCGCGCTGTAGCGATCAATGCAGCCATGCGCCTCCATCCATGTCGGGAAGTGCCAAACAACGAAGTGCATGTACGGAGTCACATCCGCTGCTGCAGCAACATCCAAAAAAGCTGAAAAAAACCCCTCCGCGGCTGCGCGTAGTGCTTGTGCTGCTTTCTGTCTGTCCGCTGTATCCTCCCCAGGGTCTGCACTCCATGCCGCACTCATGCAGTCATACGCTTCCCATACCTTGTAGGCTTTTGCAGCACAAGGATCGGAGGGTGACAATACGGCGTCTAGCACAACACCACGGCCCTCCACCACCTTGCTCACCTCTGGCCCGTTAAGGGCTGGAAGGTCCGCCTTGGTGGGGTTCTTGCCTTTGCCAGTCTGCACCTTGATCTCCCGCCCCGGCAATCCGATGACTTCTAATGCCCTCACAGCCGCTTGAGATGTTGCCGCGCTGTTACACCTCTTGTACACGGTGTGCCACAGCACGTGCGGGTAAATCTGGATTCCGGCGTGCAAAGTGTCCCCAATCATATCCACTGGGTCTATCATCATCATTGCGGGAGGGCACAAGTGCCGCTGTCCGAAGTGGCTGAACTGGTAGTCTTGCCTTCCTTGCTGAGTGTCGGACGGGGGCAGGTCCCCATGGCACTTGACGCGGAGGCCACACCCGGGGCACAAGTACGGCTCGATCAACCCATATTCCTCTCCAAATGCGTGGGCCAACATAGCTGCAAAGACAGCTGTCTTCTCCATGGGCGGTGTCATGCCCTTGCGCTGGTAGTCGGCTGGGGTAAGATGCTTGTTCTGACGGGCCATGTCGCAAATGAAGCAAAAGAAGGTAGATGCTGCCCCAGCATGCCCAAAGGCCCCACCTTGGAACGCCATGTCACCACCCAAGACAAGCTTGAAGGTGTAGATCGTGCCATGCAGCTCCATGCCCGGGCCATCACATAATTCTCTCAGCTCCTGCTTGATCGCTTGAAGTTGTGTAACGAACTGGTCATACTTATCATGACCCTCGTACAACATGATCTTCACGCCGTTATGGATGCTGTTGAAGCCCCAACCTTCCAGCACGAATCCATTTGCATCAACCCTGTTCAGCACGGGCTTAAGGATGGCAAGCACAGCTCCTTGATGACCCATCTTGAAGGCCACACTGCCGTCAGCTGGTTTTCGAGAATAACATCACGAAAATTTCAGTGAATGAAACAAAACAGCCCCTTGTTATTGTGCACAGAAAGTCAAACGCCTATTTGTTGTATGTTCAGTAGCCCGGCAACTCACCGCAAAACTGGATGACGATAACCTTGCTTGGCGGTAGTTGTTCAGGAGGGAACTGCACCAGCCTGCTTCGAAGTGCCTGAATCACGTCGACAAAGGCCCTCTTGCCGTCGTCTGACAACTGCAACCCCGACAGCTCTGCGACTCGAGACTTCCACTGCCAAACGTCATTTTTGCTCGGCAGCAACGGAACTCGCGTGCCGTGCGGCAGCAGGACTACCTCGTGCTCACCGGTCTCTTCATTCCACCTCTTCCCTAATGCGTGTACTAGATCCTGATAGCGCCGCCATGTGATCTTGCACGTTACCCTGACAAAAGACGCCCGCGCAACTGTCCAGTGCTCTCGTAGTGCGTCCACCACACGTTGCTCGACAGCGGTATATAGTCCACGCTCAATGCACACCGACTCGAGTACGTCCGGAAACTCGTTAAAGAAGCAGTTTAGAAGGTGCACGACCGTTTCACCCTCGACACCACCCTCGTAACGCTTGTCTAGGTATTGCTTGAGTTTCGCTACTTCGCGGCGTTTGAAGCCGCGGTAGTCGGCACTCTTCCTAACCGGTGGTGCGATGATGCGCTTCGCCAGCGGACGGAGGCCTCCGAAGGCACGGCGCGCCATACGTGCCTTTGCAGCCCTGGCTTTCGCCCTACACCTAGCCGCGCTTAGGCTACCACTCGAGTGCTGGGCCTTAAATTTACGAACCATACGACCCAACGAGTCGCGTTGGCTACACACCTTTGCGAGCTGCGCGGCATGCGCAATATCCGACTCGACTGCCGCAGCGCGTAGCTCCTTAACGCACACTTCCTTATTTCTCGACCGTTCTCTCTCCGACTCGAGTTGATACTCCAAAGAGTCAGCTCGTTTCTTTACCTTCTCGATCTCCTGTTTGAGGCGTCCCACCTCTGCTCGGAGTGTCGCTAGCTCCGCAGCCGGTCGCTGATGATGCGTACTCGCCGCTGCATCATCTTGCTCCGCTTGCTCTTGCGCGGCTGCCTCCGCCGCTTCTGCCCGTAGCTCTTGATCTTTCGTCCGACGCTTACTCTGAAACCTCCCTCTACCCGTGCGTTTCCTGCCGCCTTTAGCGGCAGGCTGAAGCCCGTCGAGCTCGTCGGGCATTGCGCCGGCCGATTTTGAAATAGTTACTGCAGGCGGCAGATTGCATCATCACGACCTTGAACTACATCCACTCCGGAAACATAAATTCAAACGACGACCGGTCAGCTCGAGCGCGTGAAGACCACCACTAGAGGTCATATTAAAGCAACCTAGCAACTAGGGGCTTGGGGGCTTGAGAAACTTACGTGGACGCGTGTAGACGGTCCGTAACACAAGGGGGGTTTTACGCCCGTGTACGCAGTTGTCGCGTGTACAAAAAAAGCGCGTTTTCGGCATTTCAGGAACGCCGTGAGCGGCAGAGGTTGTGGTGGTCGTTGCTAGTTCGGGGCATGGAGGGAGGCATTACGGGATATATGCGGGACATGCAATCTCTTGCGAATAATCTCTTGCCATGTCCGGTGGAAAGAGAATGAGTAGTTCTCTTATTTCCAAAATCGCGTCGAGTTGTCCGGTCATCAGGAGGAAGAAAAAGATTATATTCCAATTGTACGGGTACATGTAGCTCCCCGGACACGGACGTCCGGTTTCCTAAACACGGGGTATTTCGTACAGTTCGCGTTGATTTCGCGATTTCATCTGTCCTATCCTACTACACTCCTCCACAAAAGTCCGGACATGCATTATGTTAAGCATAAGCTAGTCAAGAACACGCTCCCCTCTCACCACGTCAAGCACGACGATACCCGAGTACCACCCAATTGTAGGAGAGCCGAGAAGCAAGCAGTAAGCCGCCATCCGGGGTGGTTAGACCTCAGCTTAAAGCGGGTGTTGTCGGTGGAGTTTGTCGAATTAAGCCCATAAACTCCCGAGAAATTGTCCGAACTGCACACGTCATTCTGAGCGCCACGCTTGGGCATTGCTCAAGCGCTCATACCAAGCTGCATACTTCTCTGTGTTCCACATAACCGTATTTTTGGGGGGGTTTTGGAGGGGGTTTGGAGGCGTGGGTGCCGTGTTCAATGCGCGAGGTTTGGTTTGCGGGTGTGTGAAAAGAGCACGGAAGTTCACGCCGCTGGCACGGGTGATTTTTTGGAAAGCAGGCGAGCAAAAACGCACATGACGCAGGTTTGGATAAACACTGCACGCTGTAAACATGCGAGGGCGATTGGCTTAGGGGAGGGGCGAGGTCCAACTTGGCCGTTAGGGACGCATCACGTTGACGGTGGTGTTTGGAATGCTTGGGTATGTGCTTGTGCCAACCACACCCGCCCCACTCGTGGCACGCGTCGGGAATTGGGCTCGGAGGTCAATAGTAATGAAGAATTAGTAAACATAAATCGATAAACCCCGCACAAATCGTCTCAGGAGGTGAGCCGACTTCGATGGGTGTTGCTTGGCACTGCGGCTCAGCGGTGCCGGAATAGTTTGTAAATTAAAATAATTCATAACAAATCGATTTGTGGGAGTTTGAACTCCGGAGTAGGTGCGTTAGACGCGCATTGAAAAGACGCGTCCAACGGTACATTTTATAAAAAGTTTGGACCATATATCAGGAAGTTATGATCGCTTGAATATTGTTGCCGAAAGCGGCTTGCCCTTGGGTTGTGCGCATATCGGTGGTAAGTCTACATACGCGATTTCTTGCGTTTCCCCCACAGCGGCCTGCCCAACACCTCCTCCCTCCGTCGCCTATGCATAATATTTGCGCGACCGTCGCATCAGCGTTCATATTGCGGCGTTGTGCGCCCGTTACTCTTTTCGTCTACCAAGCACGGCGACTGTTTGAAAGAGCGTGCCGCACGGGTGCGGGCGCGATAACCCCAAGTACACATGCCCGGCAGTGTTCGAACTCGCCCCTCGCAGTTGTCGGTGCATTCCATTTTGCGCGCAAAAGCATTGCCTGGGATTTCAGGATATTTGTCAATAAAATCGAGGCATGATTGCATTTTCTACTTGCGCAGGTGCGAAATCTTGTCCGGACTTTTGTGGAGGAGTGTACATCAATTTGCTAAAATGTGTCTGTCTGTCAGTCTGTCGGTGTGTCCCCTTATCATCAGCTCGATTGGGTTTTATTACTAATACAAATGCGATATTCAGTATTTGGAAAAAACACCGACTTGGGGTATTGCGCACTTATTGGGATAAGGATTAGGAATCGTCTTTAACTACTGCGCATCGCTACGATGGGTATGGCCGTACATTATTTCTGTGATTACAAAAATACATAGTGAGACACTTAGTATGTGTGCTTAATTACAAAAACATACATAATGAGAGAGAAGAAAGTGTGTGTGTGAGTGTGTGTGTGTGTGTGTGTGTGTGTGCCTGTTTGTGTGTGTGTGTGTGTGTGTGTGTGTGTGTGTATGTGTGTGTGTGTGTGCCTGTTTGTGTGTGTGTGTGTGTGTATGCCTTTTTGTGTGTGTGTGTGTGTGTGTGTGTGCCTGTGTGTGTGTGTGTGTGTGTGTGTTCGCGCGTTCGTGTGTGTGTGGGTGTTTGTGTCGTCGGACTGTGAAAATTTTCTGAGTGAGAGGAGAGATAGAGAGGCACATTCATCGTACGGCGTTGTATAAGCGATGACCGCTTTGCGTTTTAAACAGACGATACAAGTCACCCTCGGAACATTGGGGCAACGAAGAGGTAGAAGGAGGGGTCAGGGAGTGCAAATGGCAGGGGCAGGGAGTCTTGGGTGCGAGAGTAACGCGATAGACCAGCCGGGCTGTGTAACTTCGTGCATAAAATGGCGACATAAGCCCAAAAAAGACTTACACACCTCGTCGGTCACCCCCCCCCCCCCCCAAGGGGGCCCGGGTGCAAGCTCTACCGCAATCAAGGAGCGAGGCGAAAGTCGTAGAATGCCTCAGCACCATACGCCGCGTGTCAAACGGGGGAGCGGAAAATGCCTAGGGATGGCAGATTGGGTCGCGGTGGTAGTAGCACGGCGTTCTTAAGTACCGGAAAAGCGTGCGCGCTAATTTCGTCCGGAATACAGGTACTAGCGACGTTTTCGACGCGGCACCAAACCACCGTGCGAACCCACTAACCCTACAACCACTCCAGCCCCGATTGTGTAGCGCGGACTTGGGCCTTGTCCTCCAAAACCAACACACCTCCAACTCTGTTATAAACGCACTTGTTGCCGGTGGTGGACGGTCAATTGGTGCTCATGCGGCTACACGCTGGCTGCTCTTGCTGCGCGGGTGCGGTAAGCATGCTACCGTCTCACCACCATCTCGTTAACCACCCTCGCCGCTCCAACATAAATCGGAGAGCACTCACCTGCCCTTTTGACTAGCCGACAAGCCACAATGGTAGGGAAAAATGTATCCTAGGTCTCTACTAAAGCGGATTTTTGTCTATCCTTTCCAACCGTTCTTTCTCTGCGCTTGGTTTGACAGGTGCAGATTGCGAAAAAACGCCGAGGCGGCTGTGCGTGGTGGGAAAATGCTGGCACGCCCTCACTAAGCATACGGCCACTCCAACCGCGATTGTGTCACGCGGACTTGAGCCTTGTCCTCCAAAATCAGCACACCTCCAACTTGGTTATAAACGCACTTGTTGCCGGTGGTGGGCGGTCAATTGGTGCTCAGGCGGCTACACGCTGGTTGCTCTTGCTGCGCGGGTGCGGTAAGCATGCTACCGTCTCACCACCATCTCGTTAACCACCCCCGCCCGCTCCAACATAAATCGGAGAGCACTCCCCTGACCTTTTGACTAGCCGACAAGCCACAATGGTAGGAAAAAGAGTATCTCATGTCACTACCAAAGCAGATTTTTGTCTATCCTTACCAATCATTCTTTCTTTGCGCTTGGTTTGACAGGTGCAGATTGCGAAAAAGAGCCGACGCGGCTGTGCGTGGTGGGAAAATGGCACGTCGCGTAAACTGCGTACAATGTGTTATAGCCACCGCCTCCAACCAGCCTACCACCGGAGATTATTGTCGCCAATGTGGCAGGTCAACGGACATAAAAGGAGTTGCTACTGTGGACAGGGACGTGTTGGTGTCGGCTGTAACTGAAACTCTTTACGAGCGTTGCAACTCGCAATTTCCACAAGGTGGACGCACAGCCGCGACAGCAACCTTCAAGAACGTCCCCATTGACCTTGTGGCGGCCTTTTGCGACGCCGAGCCAGGCCTATGGAGGAGAATGGACGTCAAATCCAGCCCAAGCAAGCGTCGAGTGAAGTATGTCACCACCCGAATGGAAGGTATTGCTTCACTTGTGTGTTTTCACGAAAAGCATGGTGATACGCCGAGGGTTGTGAAAAGCAAGAGCCGAACTCGCGCGATGCGGGCGCGTGCGCGGGTGGAGCAGCATAAGAGGCGGGCAAGCTTCAGTTGGGTTCGGTTGACGGACAACGGTGACATAGTCACTCTTCTCCCTCCGTTTATCGTGGAGGTGACTGAGACTCCTTGGAAGAGAGGAAGCAAGCTGCGTAGCATACTCGGCACGCTGCGCTTCCACACGGCCATCGTGTCGGCCACGGTTGGGAGTGAAGTGCAACTCCCTGAAGGCTACCCCCTCACATTGGATTCCAGGTCGGCATGGCCCATATTGCCTCACTATACCGACCCTAAAGCGTATTTAATGAGCGAGCTACAGGATTTATGCGGGAGCAGCTTCCAACACCTGATGGGGGCTCCGGGGGAGTCGGACGGGCTGCGATCGATACAGAGATGGGACTGCACCGCACCAAACCCACCACCGCCCCCTTACATGGACGTTGGAAGGTAACGGGCGAAGTGGGAAGGTCCTGAGGGAGGGGATGCACCTGTGCATATGAGGCGTCTTGCTCATAAGACAGAGGAGCCGCGGGAGGAGCAGGAGCGGCGGGAGCTATGGGAGGAGGGCACAGAGAGCAGCATCAACACCTCTAATTTCATGGATGACAAAGATGGACGAGCCAGCAGCTACACCTCAGGGTTCACTGTCGACACTGAGGATGTGAGGTGCGGTCCGCATTTGATGCCAGAATATAGACGTTGCAAGGCGAAGCAACGCCTAATTGCTGAGAGGGAGACTGCACGGCCAGATGATGAATGTGTGAGCACACGGCAGCGACCACGGCGAAGGTTGGCATATAAAACATACAAAGATAGGTAGTGAATTAAAAAAATCGTCTATGTAAAGATGTTACTACCTTTCACCTTTTTTTGATGCGCTTTGCTGCCTTCTCCTCTAGTTCCAACTTGATTGCATCTGCCTTCCGCTTGGGCATGTGTGGCTGGGCACGGTGGGCGGGTCCATGCATGTCTCGGTGATGCGCCATCAAAGTGCTGCGCTTGAGAACTTGCCCAGTCCTGCTCAGCGTGAGCTTTCCCGTGCATGTGACGCGCTGCCCTTGATGGTTACTGCCTTGACGATAGCCTTGCTTCACCTCCCTGTTTGCATGCTCCATGCATTGCGCGCTGTAGCGATCAATGCAGCCATGCGCCTCCATCCATGTCGGGAAGTGCCAAACAACGAAGTGCATGTACGGAGTCACATCCGCTGCTGCAGCAACATCCAAAAAAGCTGAAAAAAACCCCTCCGCGGCTGCGCGTAGTGCTTGTGCTGCTTTCTGTCTGTCCGCTGTATCCTCCCCAGGGTCTGCACTCCATGCCGCACTCATGCAGTCATACGCTTCCCATACCTTGTAGGCTTTTGCAGCACAAGGATCGGAGGGTGACAATACGGCGTCTAGCACAACACCACGGCCCTCCACCACCTTGCTCACCTCTGGCCCGTTAAGGGCTGGAAGGTCCGCCTTGGTGGGGTTCTTGCCTTTGCCAGTCTGCACCTTGATCTCCCGCCCCGGCAATCCGATGACTTCTAATGCCCTCACAGCCGCTTGAGATGTTGCCGCGCTGTTACACCTCTTGTACACGGTGTGCCACAGCACGTGCGGGTAAATCTGGATTCCGGCGTGCAAAGTGTCCCCAATCATATCCACTGGGTCTATCATCATCATTGCGGGAGGGCACAAGTGCCGCTGTCCGAAGTGGCTGAACTGGTAGTCTTGCCTTCCTTGCTGAGTGTCGGACGGGGGCAGGTCCCCATGGCACTTGACGCGGAGGCCACACCCGGGGCACAAGTACGGCTCGATCAACCCATATTCCTCTCCAAATGCGTGGGCCAACATAGCTGCAAAGACAGCTGTCTTCTCCATGGGCGGTGTCATGCCCTTGCGCTGGTAGTCGGCTGGGGTAAGATGCTTGTTCTGACGGGCCATGTCGCAAATGAAGCAAAAGAAGGTAGATGCTGCCCCAGCATGCCCAAAGGCCCCACCTTGGAACGCCATGTCACCACCCAAGACAAGCTTGAAGGTGTAGATCGTGCCATGCAGCTCCATGCCCGGGCCATCACATAATTCTCTCAGCTCCTGCTTGATCGCTTGAAGTTGTGTAACGAACTGGTCATACTTATCATGACCCTCGTACAACATGATCTTCACGCCGTTATGGATGCTGTTGAAGCCCCAACCTTCCAGCACGAATCCATTTGCATCAACCCTGTTCAGCACGGGCTTAAGGATGGCAAGCACAGCTCCTTGATGACCCATCTTGAAGGCCACACTGCCGTCAGCTGGTTTTCGAGAATAACATCACGAAAATTTCAGTGAATGAAACAAAACAGCCCCTTGTTATTGTGCACAGAAAGTCAAACGCCTATTTGTTGTATGTTCAGTAGCCCGGCAACTCACCGCAAAACTGGATGACGATAACCTTGCTTGGCGGTAGTTGTTCAGGAGGGAACTGCACCAGCCTGCTTCGAAGTGCCTGAATCACGTCGACAAAGGCCCTCTTGCCGTCGTCTGACAACTGCAACCCCGACAGCTCTGCGACTCGAGACTTCCACTGCCAAACGTCATTTTTGCTCGGCAGCAACGGAACTCGCGTGCCGTGCGGCAGCAGGACTACCTCGTGCTCACCGGTCTCTTCATTCCACCTCTTCCCTAATGCGTGTACTAGATCCTGATAGCGCCGCCATGTGATCTTGCACGTTACCCTGACAAAAGACGCCCGCGCAACTGTCCAGTGCTCTCGTAGTGCGTCCACCACACGTTGCTCGACAGCGGTATATAGTCCACGCTCAATGCACACCGACTCGAGTACGTCCGGAAACTCGTTAAAGAAGCAGTTTAGAAGGTGCACGACCGTTTCACCCTCGACACCACCCTCGTAACGCTTGTCTAGGTATTGCTTGAGTTTCGCTACTTCGCGGCGTTTGAAGCCGCGGTAGTCGGCACTCTTCCTAACCGGTGGTGCGATGATGCGCTTCGCCAGCGGACGGAGGCCTCCGAAGGCACGGCGCGCCATACGTGCCTTTGCAGCCCTGGCTTTCGCCCTACACCTAGCCGCGCTTAGGCTACCACTCGAGTGCTGGGCCTTAAATTTACGAACCATACGACCCAACGAGTCGCGTTGGCTACACACCTTTGCGAGCTGCGCGGCATGCGCAATATCCGACTCGACTGCCGCAGCGCGTAGCTCCTTAACGCACACTTCCTTATTTCTCGACCGTTCTCTCTCCGACTCGAGTTGATACTCCAAAGAGTCAGCTCGTTTCTTTACCTTCTCGATCTCCTGTTTGAGGCGTCCCACCTCTGCTCGGAGTGTCGCTAGCTCCGCAGCCGGTCGCTGATGATGCGTACTCGCCGCTGCATCATCTTGCTCCGCTTGCTCTTGCGCGGCTGCCTCCGCCGCTTCTGCCCGTAGCTCTTGATCTTTCGTCCGACGCTTACTCTGAAACCTCCCTCTACCCGTGCGTTTCCTGCCGCCTTTAGCGGCAGGCTGAAGCCCGTCGAGCTCGTCGGGCATTGCGCCGGCCGATTTTGAAATAGTTACTGCAGGCGGCAGATTGCATCATCACGACCTTGAACTACATCCACTCCGGAAACATAAATTCAAACGACGACCGGTCAGCTCGAGCGCGTGAAGACCACCACTAGAGGTCATATTAAAGCAACCTAGCAACTAGGGGCTTGGGGGCTTGAGAAACTTACGTGGACGCGTGTAGACGGTCCGTAACACAAGGGGGGTTTTACGCCCGTGTACGCAGTTGTCGCGTGTACAAAAAAAGCGCGTTTTCGGCATTTCAGGAACGCCGTGAGCGGCAGAGGTTGTGGTGGTCGTTGCTAGTTCGGGGCATGGAGGGAGGCATTACGGGATATATGCGGGACATGCAATCTCTTGCGAATAATCTCTTGCCATGTCCGGTGGAAAGAGAATGAGTAGTTCTCTTATTTCCAAAATCGCGTCGAGTTGTCCGGTCATCAGGAGGAAGAAAAAGATTATATTCCAATTGTACGGGTACATGTAGCTCCCCGGACACGGACGTCCGGTTTCCTAAACACGGGGTATTTCGTACAGTTCGCGTTGATTTCGCGATTTCATCTGTCCTATCCTACTACACTCCTCCACAAAAGTCCGGACATGCATTATGTTAAGCATAAGCTAGTCAAGAACACGCTCCCCTCTCACCACGTCAAGCACGACGATACCCGAGTACCACCCAATTGTAGGAGAGCCGAGAAGCAAGCAGTAAGCCGCCATCCGGGGTGGTTAGACCTCAGCTTAAAGCGGGTGTTGTCGGTGGAGTTTGTCGAATTAAGCCCATAAACTCCCGAGAAATTGTCCGAACTGCACACGTCATTCTGAGCGCCACGCTTGGGCATTGCTCAAGCGCTCATACCAAGCTGCATACTTCTCTGTGTTCCACATAACCGTATTTTTGGGGGGGTTTTGGAGGGGGTTTGGAGGCGTGGGTGCCGTGTTCAATGCGCGAGGTTTGGTTTGCGGGTGTGTGAAAAGAGCACGGAAGTTCACGCCGCTGGCACGGGTGATTTTTTGGAAAGCAGGCGAGCAAAAACGCACATGACGCAGGTTTGGATAAACACTGCACGCTGTAAACATGCGAGGGCGATTGGCTTAGGGGAGGGGCGAGGTCCAACTTGGCCGTTAGGGACGCATCACGTTGACGGTGGTGTTTGGAATGCTTGGGTATGTGCTTGTGCCAACCACACCCGCCCCACTCGTGGCACGCGTCGGGAATTGGGCTCGGAGGTCAATAGTAATGAAGAATTAGTAAACATAAATCGATAAACCCCGCACAAATCGTCTCAGGAGGTGAGCCGACTTCGATGGGTGTTGCTTGGCACTGCGGCTCAGCGGTGCCGGAATAGTTTGTAAATTAAAATAATTCATAACAAATCGATTTGTGGGAGTTTGAACTCCGGAGTAGGTGCGTTAGACGCGCATTGAAAAGACGCGTCCAACGGTACATTTTATAAAAAGTTTGGACCATATATCAGGAAGTTATGATCGCTTGAATATTGTTGCCGAAAGCGGCTTGCCCTTGGGTTGTGCGCATATCGGTGGTAAGTCTACATACGCGATTTCTTGCGTTTCCCCCACAGCGGCCTGCCCAACACCTCCTCCCTCCGTCGCCTATGCATAATATTTGCGCGACCGTCGCATCAGCGTTCATATTGCGGCGTTGTGCGCCCGTTACTCTTTTCGTCTACCAAGCACGGCGACTGTTTGAAAGAGCGTGCCGCACGGGTGCGGGCGCGATAACCCCAAGTACACATGCCCGGCAGTGTTCGAACTCGCCCCTCGCAGTTGTCGGTGCATTCCATTTTGCGCGCAAAAGCATTGCCTGGGATTTCAGGATATTTGTCAATAAAATCGAGGCATGATTGCATTTTCTACTTGCGCAGGTGCGAAATCTTGTCCGGACTTTTGTGGAGGAGTGTACATCAATTTGCTAAAATGTGTCTGTCTGTCAGTCTGTCGGTGTGTCCCCTTATCATCAGCTCGATTGGGTTTTATTACTAATACAAATGCGATATTCAGTATTTGGAAAAAACACCGACTTGGGGTATTGCGCACTTATTGGGATAAGGATTAGGAATCGTCTTTAACTACTGCGCATCGCTACGATGGGTATGGCCGTACATTATTTCTGTGATTACAAAAATACATAGTGAGACACTTAGTATGTGTGCTTAATTACAAAAACATACATAATGAGAGAGAAGAAAGTGTGTGTGTGAGTGTGTGTGTGTGTGTGTGTGTGTGTGCCTGTTTGTGTGTGTGTGTGTGTGTGTGTGTGTGTGTGTATGTGTGTGTGTGTGCCTGTTTGTGTGTGTGTGTGTGTGTATGCCTTTTTGTGTGTGTGTGTGTGTGTGTGTGTGCCTGTGTGTGTGTGTGTGTGTGTGTTCGCGCGTTCGTGTGTGTGTGGGTGTTTGTGTCGTCGGACTGTGAAAATTTTCTGAGTGAGAGGAGAGATAGAGAGGCACATTCATCGTACGGCGTTGTATAAGCGATGACCGCTTTGCGTTTTAAACAGACGATACAAGTCACCCTCGGAACATTGGGGCAACGAAGAGGTAGAAGGAGGGGTCAGGGAGTGCAAATGGCAGGGGCAGGGAGTCTTGGGTGCGAGAGTAACGCGATAGACCAGCCGGGCTGTGTAACTTCGTGCATAAAATGGCGACATAAGCCCAAAAAAGACTTACACACCTCGTCGGTCACCACCCCCCCCCCCCAAGGGGGCCCGGGTGCAAGCTCTACCGCAATCAAGGAGCGAGGCGAAAGTCGTAGAATGCCTCAGCACCATACGCCGCGTGTCAAACGGGGGAGCGGAAAATGCCTAGGGATGGCAGATTGGGTCGCGGTGGTAGTAGCACGGCGTTCTTAAGTACCGGAAAAGCGTGCGCGCTAATTTCGTCCGGAATACAGGTACTAGCGACGTTTTCGACGCGGCACCAAACCACCGTGCGAACCCACTAACCCTACAACCACTCCAGCCCCGATTGTGTAGCGCGGACTTGGGCCTTGTCCTCCAAAACCAACACACCTCCAACTCTGTTATAAACGCACTTGTTGCCGGTGGTGGACGGTCAATTGGTGCTCATGCGGCTACACGCTGGCTGCTCTTGCTGCGCGGGTGCGGTAAGCATGCTACCGTCTCACCACCATCTCGTTAACCACCCTCGCCGCTCCAACATAAATCGGAGAGCACTCACCTGCCCTTTTGACTAGCCGACAAGCCACAATGGTAGGGAAAAATGTATCCTAGGTCTCTACTAAAGCGGATTTTTGTCTATCCTTTCCAACCGTTCTTTCTCTGCGCTTGGTTTGACAGGTGCAGATTGCGAAAAAACGCCGAGGCGGCTGTGCGTGGTGGGAAAATGCTGGCACGCCCTCACTAAGCATACGGCCACTCCAACCGCGATTGTGTCACGCGGACTTGAGCCTTGTCCTCCAAAATCAGCACACCTCCAACTTGGTTATAAACGCACTTGTTGCCGGTGGTGGGCGGTCAATTGGTGCTCAGGCGGCTACACGCTGGTTGCTCTTGCTGCGCGGGTGCGGTAAGCATGCTACCGTCTCACCACCATCTCGTTAACCACCCCCGCCCGCTCCAACATAAATCGGAGAGCACTCCCCTGACCTTTTGACTAGCCGACAAGCCACAATGGTAGGAAAAAGAGTATCTCATGTCACTACCAAAGCAGATTTTTGTCTATCCTTACCAATCATTCTTTCTTTGCGCTTGGTTTGACAGGTGCAGATTGCGAAAAAGAGCCGACGCGGCTGTGCGTGGTGGGAAAATGGCACGTCGCGTAAACTGCGTACAATGTGTTATAGCCACCGCCTCCAACCAGCCTACCACCGGAGATTATTGTCGCCAATGTGGCAGGTCAACGGACATAAAAGGAGTTGCTACTGTGGACAGGGACGTGTTGGTGTCGGCTGTAACTGAAACTCTTTACGAGCGTTGCAACTCGCAATTTCCACAAGGTGGACGCACAGCCGCGACAGCAACCTTCAAGAACGTCCCCATTGACCTTGTGGCGGCCTTTTGCGACGCCGAGCCAGGCCTATGGAGGAGAATGGACGTCAAATCCAGCCCAAGCAAGCGTCGAGTGAAGTATGTCACCACCCGAATGGAAGGTATTGCTTCACTTGTGTGTTTTCACGAAAAGCATGGTGATACGCCGAGGGTTGTGAAAAGCAAGAGCCGAACTCGCGCGATGCGGGCGCGTGCGCGGGTGGAGCAGCATAAGAGGCGGGCAAGCTTCAGTTGGGTTCGGTTGACGGACAACGGTGACATAGTCACTCTTCTCCCTCCGTTTATCGTGGAGGTGACTGAGACTCCTTGGAAGAGAGGAAGCAAGCTGCGTAGCATACTCGGCACGCTGCGCTTCCACACGGCCATCGTGTCGGCCACGGTTGGGAGTGAAGTGCAACTCCCTGAAGGCTACCCCCTCACATTGGATTCCAGGTCGGCATGGCCCATATTGCCTCACTATACCGACCCTAAAGCGTATTTAATGAGCGAGCTACAGGATTTATGCGGGAGCAGCTTCCAACACCTGATGGGGGCTCCGGGGGAGTCGGACGGGCTGCGATCGATACAGAGATGGGACTGCACCGCACCAAACCCACCACCGCCCCCTTACATGGACGTTGGAAGGTAACGGGCGAAGTGGGAAGGTCCTGAGGGAGGGGATGCACCTGTGCATATGAGGCGTCTTGCTCATAAGACAGAGGAGCCGCGGGAGGAGCAGGAGCGGCGGGAGCTATGGGAGGAGGGCACAGAGAGCAGCATCAACACCTCTAATTTCATGGATGACAAAGATGGACGAGCCAGCAGCTACACCTCAGGGTTCACTGTCGACACTGAGGATGTGAGGTGCGGTCCGCATTTGATGCCAGAATATAGACGTTGCAAGGCGAAGCAACGCCTAATTGCTGAGAGGGAGACTGCACGGCCAGATGATGAATGTGTGAGCACACGGCAGCGACCACGGCGAAGGTTGGCATATAAAACATACAAAGATAGGTAGTGAATTAAAAAAATCGTCTATGTAAAGATGTTACTACCTTTCACCTTTTTTTGATGCGCTTTGCTGCCTTCTCCTCTAGTTCCAACTTGATTGCATCTGCCTTCCGCTTGGGCATGTGTGGCTGGGCACGGTGGGCGGGTCCATGCATGTCTCGGTGATGCGCCATCAAAGTGCTGCGCTTGAGAACTTGCCCAGTCCTGCTCAGCGTGAGCTTTCCCGTGCATGTGACGCGCTGCCCTTGATGGTTACTGCCTTGACGATAGCCTTGCTTCACCTCCCTGTTTGCATGCTCCATGCATTGCGCGCTGTAGCGATCAATGCAGCCATGCGCCTCCATCCATGTCGGGAAGTGCCAAACAACGAAGTGCATGTACGGAGTCACATCCGCTGCTGCAGCAACATCCAAAAAAGCTGAAAAAAACCCCTCCGCGGCTGCGCGTAGTGCTTGTGCTGCTTTCTGTCTGTCCGCTGTATCCTCCCCAGGGTCTGCACTCCATGCCGCACTCATGCAGTCATACGCTTCCCATACCTTGTAGGCTTTTGCAGCACAAGGATCGGAGGGTGACAATACGGCGTCTAGCACAACACCACGGCCCTCCACCACCTTGCTCACCTCTGGCCCGTTAAGGGCTGGAAGGTCCGCCTTGGTGGGGTTCTTGCCTTTGCCAGTCTGCACCTTGATCTCCCGCCCCGGCAATCCGATGACTTCTAATGCCCTCACAGCCGCTTGAGATGTTGCCGCGCTGTTACACCTCTTGTACACGGTGTGCCACAGCACGTGCGGGTAAATCTGGATTCCGGCGTGCAAAGTGTCCCCAATCATATCCACTGGGTCTATCATCATCATTGCGGGAGGGCACAAGTGCCGCTGTCCGAAGTGGCTGAACTGGTAGTCTTGCCTTCCTTGCTGAGTGTCGGACGGGGGCAGGTCCCCATGGCACTTGACGCGGAGGCCACACCCGGGGCACAAGTACGGCTCGATCAACCCATATTCCTCTCCAAATGCGTGGGCCAACATAGCTGCAAAGACAGCTGTCTTCTCCATGGGCGGTGTCATGCCCTTGCGCTGGTAGTCGGCTGGGGTAAGATGCTTGTTCTGACGGGCCATGTCGCAAATGAAGCAAAAGAAGGTAGATGCTGCCCCAGCATGCCCAAAGGCCCCACCTTGGAACGCCATGTCACCACCCAAGACAAGCTTGAAGGTGTAGATCGTGCCATGCAGCTCCATGCCCGGGCCATCACATAATTCTCTCAGCTCCTGCTTGATCGCTTGAAGTTGTGTAACGAACTGGTCATACTTATCATGACCCTCGTACAACATGATCTTCACGCCGTTATGGATGCTGTTGAAGCCCCAACCTTCCAGCACGAATCCATTTGCATCAACCCTGTTCAGCACGGGCTTAAGGATGGCAAGCACAGCTCCTTGATGACCCATCTTGAAGGCCACACTGCCGTCAGCTGGTTTTCGAGAATAACATCACGAAAATTTCAGTGAATGAAACAAAACAGCCCCTTGTTATTGTGCACAGAAAGTCAAACGCCTATTTGTTGTATGTTCAGTAGCCCGGCAACTCACCGCAAAACTGGATGACGATAACCTTGCTTGGCGGTAGTTGTTCAGGAGGGAACTGCACCAGCCTGCTTCGAAGTGCCTGAATCACGTCGACAAAGGCCCTCTTGCCGTCGTCTGACAACTGCAACCCCGACAGCTCTGCGACTCGAGACTTCCACTGCCAAACGTCATTTTTGCTCGGCAGCAACGGAACTCGCGTGCCGTGCGGCAGCAGGACTACCTCGTGCTCACCGGTCTCTTCATTCCACCTCTTCCCTAATGCGTGTACTAGATCCTGATAGCGCCGCCATGTGATCTTGCACGTTACCCTGACAAAAGACGCCCGCGCAACTGTCCAGTGCTCTCGTAGTGCGTCCACCACACGTTGCTCGACAGCGGTATATAGTCCACGCTCAATGCACACCGACTCGAGTACGTCCGGAAACTCGTTAAAGAAGCAGTTTAGAAGGTGCACGACCGTTTCACCCTCGACACCACCCTCGTAACGCTTGTCTAGGTATTGCTTGAGTTTCGCTACTTCGCGGCGTTTGAAGCCGCGGTAGTCGGCACTCTTCCTAACCGGTGGTGCGATGATGCGCTTCGCCAGCGGACGGAGGCCTCCGAAGGCACGGCGCGCCATACGTGCCTTTGCAGCCCTGGCTTTCGCCCTACACCTAGCCGCGCTTAGGCTACCACTCGAGTGCTGGGCCTTAAATTTACGAACCATACGACCCAACGAGTCGCGTTGGCTACACACCTTTGCGAGCTGCGCGGCATGCGCAATATCCGACTCGACTGCCGCAGCGCGTAGCTCCTTAACGCACACTTCCTTATTTCTCGACCGTTCTCTCTCCGACTCGAGTTGATACTCCAAAGAGTCAGCTCGTTTCTTTACCTTCTCGATCTCCTGTTTGAGGCGTCCCACCTCTGCTCGGAGTGTCGCTAGCTCCGCAGCCGGTCGCTGATGATGCGTACTCGCCGCTGCATCATCTTGCTCCGCTTGCTCTTGCGCGGCTGCCTCCGCCGCTTCTGCCCGTAGCTCTTGATCTTTCGTCCGACGCTTACTCTGAAACCTCCCTCTACCCGTGCGTTTCCTGCCGCCTTTAGCGGCAGGCTGAAGCCCGTCGAGCTCGTCGGGCATTGCGCCGGCCGATTTTGAAATAGTTACTGCAGGCGGCAGATTGCATCATCACGACCTTGAACTACATCCACTCCGGAAACATAAATTCAAACGACGACCGGTCAGCTCGAGCGCGTGAAGACCACCACTAGAGGTCATATTAAAGCAACCTAGCAACTAGGGGCTTGGGGGCTTGAGAAACTTACGTGGACGCGTGTAGACGGTCCGTAACACAAGGGGGGTTTTACGCCCGTGTACGCAGTTGTCGCGTGTACAAAAAAAGCGCGTTTTCGGCATTTCAGGAACGCCGTGAGCGGCAGAGGTTGTGGTGGTCGTTGCTAGTTCGGGGCATGGAGGGAGGCATTACGGGATATATGCGGGACATGCAATCTCTTGCGAATAATCTCTTGCCATGTCCGGTGGAAAGAGAATGAGTAGTTCTCTTATTTCCAAAATCGCGTCGAGTTGTCCGGTCATCAGGAGGAAGAAAAAGATTATATTCCAATTGTACGGGTACATGTAGCTCCCCGGACACGGACGTCCGGTTTCCTAAACACGGGGTATTTCGTACAGTTCGCGTTGATTTCGCGATTTCATCTGTCCTATCCTACTACACTCCTCCACAAAAGTCCGGACATGCATTATGTTAAGCATAAGCTAGTCAAGAACACGCTCCCCTCTCACCACGTCAAGCACGACGATACCCGAGTACCACCCAATTGTAGGAGAGCCGAGAAGCAAGCAGTAAGCCGCCATCCGGGGTGGTTAGACCTCAGCTTAAAGCGGGTGTTGTCGGTGGAGTTTGTCGAATTAAGCCCATAAACTCCCGAGAAATTGTCCGAACTGCACACGTCATTCTGAGCGCCACGCTTGGGCATTGCTCAAGCGCTCATACCAAGCTGCATACTTCTCTGTGTTCCACATAACCGTATTTTTGGGGGGGTTTTGGAGGGGGTTTGGAGGCGTGGGTGCCGTGTTCAATGCGCGAGGTTTGGTTTGCGGGTGTGTGAAAAGAGCACGGAAGTTCACGCCGCTGGCACGGGTGATTTTTTGGAAAGCAGGCGAGCAAAAACGCACATGACGCAGGTTTGGATAAACACTGCACGCTGTAAACATGCGAGGGCGATTGGCTTAGGGGAGGGGCGAGGTCCAACTTGGCCGTTAGGGACGCATCACGTTGACGGTGGTGTTTGGAATGCTTGGGTATGTGCTTGTGCCAACCACACCCGCCCCACTCGTGGCACGCGTCGGGAATTGGGCTCGGAGGTCAATAGTAATGAAGAATTAGTAAACATAAATCGATAAACCCCGCACAAATCGTCTCAGGAGGTGAGCCGACTTCGATGGGTGTTGCTTGGCACTGCGGCTCAGCGGTGCCGGAATAGTTTGTAAATTAAAATAATTCATAACAAATCGATTTGTGGGAGTTTGAACTCCGGAGTAGGTGCGTTAGACGCGCATTGAAAAGACGCGTCCAACGGTACATTTTATAAAAAGTTTGGACCATATATCAGGAAGTTATGATCGCTTGAATATTGTTGCCGAAAGCGGCTTGCCCTTGGGTTGTGCGCATATCGGTGGTAAGTCTACATACGCGATTTCTTGCGTTTCCCCCACAGCGGCCTGCCCAACACCTCCTCCCTCCGTCGCCTATGCATAATATTTGCGCGACCGTCGCATCAGCGTTCATATTGCGGCGTTGTGCGCCCGTTACTCTTTTCGTCTACCAAGCACGGCGACTGTTTGAAAGAGCGTGCCGCACGGGTGCGGGCGCGATAACCCCAAGTACACATGCCCGGCAGTGTTCGAACTCGCCCCTCGCAGTTGTCGGTGCATTCCATTTTGCGCGCAAAAGCATTGCCTGGGATTTCAGGATATTTGTCAATAAAATCGAGGCATGATTGCATTTTCTACTTGCGCAGGTGCGAAATCTTGTCCGGACTTTTGTGGAGGAGTGTACATCAATTTGCTAAAATGTGTCTGTCTGTCAGTCTGTCGGTGTGTCCCCTTATCATCAGCTCGATTGGGTTTTATTACTAATACAAATGCGATATTCAGTATTTGGAAAAAACACCGACTTGGGGTATTGCGCACTTATTGGGATAAGGATTAGGAATCGTCTTTAACTACTGCGCATCGCTACGATGGGTATGGCCGTACATTATTTCTGTGATTACAAAAATACATAGTGAGACACTTAGTATGTGTGCTTAATTACAAAAACATACATAATGAGAGAGAAGAAAGTGTGTGTGTGAGTGTGTGTGTGTGTGTGTGTGTGTGTGCCTGTTTGTGTGTGTGTGTGTGTGTGTGTGTGTGTGTGTATGTGTGTGTGTGTGTGCCTGTTTGTGTGTGTGTGTGTGTGTATGCCTTTTTGTGTGTGTGTGTGTGTGTGTGTGTGTGTGTGCCTGTGTGTGTGTGTGTGTGTGTGTTCGCGCGTTCGTGTGTGTGTGGGTGTTTGTGTCGTCGGACTGTGAAAATTTTCTGAGTGAGAGGAGAGATAGAGAGGCACATTCATCGTACGGCGTTGTATAAGCGATGACCGCTTTGCGTTTTAAACAGACGATACAAGTCACCCTCGGAACATTGGGGCAACGAAGAGGTAGAAGGAGGGGTCAGGGAGTGCAAATGGCAGGGGCAGGGAGTCTTGGGTGCGAGAGTAACGCGATAGACCAGCCGGGCTGTGTAACTTCGTGCATAAAATGGCGACATAAGCCCAAAAAAGACTTACACACCTCGTCGGTCACCACCCCCCCCCCCAAGGGGGCCCGGGTGCAAGCTCTACCGCAATCAAGGAGCGAGGCGAAAGTCGTAGAATGCCTCAGCACCATACGCCGCGTGTCAAACGGGGGAGCGGAAAATGCCTAGGGATGGCAGATTGGGTCGCGGTGGTAGTAGCAGCGGCAGAGGTTGTGGTGGTCGTTGCTAGTTCGGGGCATGGAGGGAGGCATTACGGGATATATGCGGGACATGCAATCTCTTGCGAATAATCTCTTGCCATGTCCGGTGGAAAGAGAATGAGTAGTTCTCTTATTTCCAAAATCGCGTCGAGTTGTCCGGTCATCAGGAGGAAGAAAAAGATTATATTCCAATTGTACGGGTACATGTAGCTCCCCGGACACGGACGTCCGGTTTCCTAAACACGGGGTATTTCGTACAGTTCGCGTTGATTTCGCGATTTCATCTGTCCTATCCTACTACACTCCTCCACAAAAGTCCGGACATGCATTATGTTAAGCATAAGCTAGTCAAGAACACGCTCCCCTCTCACCACGTCAAGCACGACGATACCCGAGTACCACCCAATTGTAGGAGAGCCGAGAAGCAAGCAGTAAGCCGCCATCCGGGGTGGTTAGACCTCAGCTTAAAGCGGGTGTTGTCGGTGGAGTTTGTCGAATTAAGCCCATAAACTCCCGAGAAATTGTCCGAACTGCACACGTCATTCTGAGCGCCACGCTTGGGCATTGCTCAAGCGCTCATACCAAGCTGCATACTTCTCTGTGTTCCACATAACCGTATTTTTGGGGGGGTTTTGGAGGGGGTTTGGAGGCGTGGGTGCCGTGTTCAATGCGCGAGGTTTGGTTTGCGGGTGTGTGAAAAGAGCACGGAAGTTCACGCCGCTGGCACGGGTGATTTTTTGGAAAGCAGGCGAGCAAAAACGCACATGACGCAGGTTTGGATAAACACTGCACGCTGTAAACATGCGAGGGCGATTGGCTTAGGGGAGGGGCGAGGTCCAACTTGGCCGTTAGGGACGCATCACGTTGACGGTGGTGTTTGGAATGCTTGGGTATGTGCTTGTGCCAACCACACCCGCCCCACTCGTGGCACGCGTCGGGAATTGGGCTCGGAGGTCAATAGTAATGAAGAATTAGTAAACATAAATCGATAAACCCCGCACAAATCGTCTCAGGAGGTGAGCCGACTTCGATGGGTGTTGCTTGGCACTGCGGCTCAGCGGTGCCGGAATAGTTTGTAAATTAAAATAATTCATAACAAATCGATTTGTGGGAGTTTGAACTCCGGAGTAGGTGCGTTAGACGCGCATTGAAAAGACGCGTCCAACGGTACATTTTATAAAAAGTTTGGACCATATATCAGGAAGTTATGATCGCTTGAATATTGTTGCCGAAAGCGGCTTGCCCTTGGGTTGTGCGCATATCGGTGGTAAGTCTACATACGCGATTTCTTGCGTTTCCCCCACAGCGGCCTGCCCAACACCTCCTCCCTCCGTCGCCTATGCATAATATTTGCGCGACCGTCGCATCAGCGTTCATATTGCGGCGTTGTGCGCCCGTTACTCTTTTCGTCTACCAAGCACGGCGACTGTTTGAAAGAGCGTGCCGCACGGGTGCGGGCGCGATAACCCCAAGTACACATGCCCGGCAGTGTTCGAACTCGCCCCTCGCAGTTGTCGGTGCATTCCATTTTGCGCGCAAAAGCATTGCCTGGGATTTCAGGATATTTGTCAATAAAATCGAGGCATGATTGCATTTTCTACTTGCGCAGGTGCGAAATCTTGTCCGGACTTTTGTGGAGGAGTGTACATCAATTTGCTAAAATGTGTCTGTCTGTCAGTCTGTCGGTGTGTCCCCTTATCATCAGCTCGATTGGGTTTTATTACTAATACAAATGCGATATTCAGTATTTGGAAAAAACACCGACTTGGGGTATTGCGCACTTATTGGGATAAGGATTAGGAATCGTCTTTAACTACTGCGCATCGCTACGATGGGTATGGCCGTACATTATTTCTGTGATTACAAAAATACATAGTGAGACACTTAGTATGTGTGCTTAATTACAAAAACATACATAATGAGAGAGAAGAAAGTGTGTGTGTGAGTGTGTGTGTGTGTGTGTGTGTGTGTGCCTGTTTGTGTGTGTGTGTGTGTGTGTGTGTGTGTGTGTGTATGTGTGTGTGTGTGTGCCTGTTTGTGTGTGTGTGTGTGTGTATGCCTTTTTGTGTGTGTGTGTGTGTGTGTGTGTGTGTGTGCCTGTGTGTGTGTGTGTGTGTGTGTGTTTGTGTGAAAATTAAGTATCACGACTATGGGCCTATATTCCTTTTACTTCCTGCCTAAAAGACAATAACAAATTTCTTACAAGAAAAAGCAGTGGAGGCCACCAAGCAAGAAAAAGAAAGAAAGGAAGAAAAAACCTAAGCCCGAGGAACAGGAAGGCATGCCACAGCACCAGCACTGCCCTCCTGAAAAGCGTCGCGGAGATAAGAACCCAGAGTGCCATGAAGAGCAGCAGAAAGACGTTGCATGAAGGAGGATTCCATGGCATGTGAGCAAAGAATAATCGAGATATATGTTTTTACAAGAAAAGGCAGCGGAGACCACCAAGCAAATTGTGGCGGTTAGCCTCTGAAAGCTAAACGCTAGCACAAATCTGTTCTAGTCTGTCTAGTTCTGTTGTTGCAAGATGGCAAATGATGTTGTCGAGAGGCAATTGATGAAAGATGTTTCACTGCTGTACTTGGGCAGTAGATGTTGTAAATGAACAAAGGAATTGTTAAAAGGTTATGTCACCTCCCTCTACTGCACTGGGCTTAAATAGGTTTCAGCCCAGACTAATCACGCCTGCAAGCTACGCTTACGTGTCAGGCGTTAGTGCTGCTCAACCGTCGTCATCCGCCTCGAGACGCGGCCTGCCTAGCATTGGGTCTCACGACGCGGCTCCTTCTGCATTGGAGAGCTCGCTCTGGCGCGTCATCTGGCTGGTTAGATTAATTATGCATATCTGTACGTACCGGGAGATACTGGTCGTGCTGTAGCATCAGCACCATTACATTATTGCAGTAGCGACGTACCCACGAGTATACGTCCATCCTGTGGAAAAGCACGAATTGATATCCGTAACGAGTACCTGTACAATGTCCTGCAATGTACTGTTGCAGGACTGTACTCGTCACACTCGTACCCTCCCCCTCTTGACAGATCAATGAGGCCGCCGCGAGGCAGACCTCCGTGGTTCTTGGCTCCTTTATTGAAGCAGTTACTGGGACTCAGGAATGCGCGCTGGGAAAGCGTGCATGAAGTCAACATACGCCTGAGTCTTGGCGAACTTGCGCCATTGGGGCGTCTCCAAGAATTCTTGTAACGCAACTGTTCGATGCACCTCGTTCAACCGGTGCCAGACAGGTGGAATGTCGTCATCACTGAAGTGCGTCATGAAGAGCAAATATTTGCCTCGTCGTCCAGGTAGCGACTTGATGCACACAGCAGAGATGTGTGAGACGTCGAACTCCTCGTCGTCTCCTTCAGGTACTGTTACCGGGACAGCTGGTCGTAGTGGAGCGGTAGAGCATGGCCGTAAGTTATTAACGTGGAACACAGGATGTAAGCGTACTGTCGCTGGTAGTTTCAATCTGTAATTGTGTTTTACAATCTGCTCCTCCACTGGAAAAGGGCCGAGCTGTCTGTCTCTGAGTTTCCTGTTCGGTTGTCCTCTGAGAAAAAGATTTGCTGTGACGACTGACACCTTGTCTCCCTTAGCGAAGTGTGGCGCTGTAGACTGTTCTGTGCGCGCCTGCATCTCGTCCTTATGTAGCTGTAACACTGAGCGTACCAGTCTGTGTATTTCCTGTAACAACTTCAACCGTTCTGTTGCGTCTTGCGAAATTGGAATCGATGGTCGCATGCTGAAGAGCAGGTCAGGAGGCTCCTCAGGAGAAAAACCAAAGTTAGCCTCGAACGGTGTGTGCTCAATTCCGAGTGCACGCGAAGCATTGTACGCAAACTCCACTTGTGGTAAAAGTGTCGACCAGTCAGAGCCATCATAGCAACAGAAGCAACGAAGAAGCTGCTGAAACGTGCTGTTCACGCGTTCTGTCAGTCCATCTGTTTCTGGGTGTCGGCTGGTAGACATGTTCAGTCGCGTTCCAAGGCGTCTCCAAAGTGTCTGCCAGAAAGCGCTGACAAATTTCGGGTCGCGGTCGCTGATCAGCACACGGGGAAGTCCATGTAAGCGGTAGACTCCCTGTAAAAACAAAGTAGCAGTTTCTTCGGCAGTAATCGACTCTGTACATGGCAGAAAATGGGCCATTCGAGTTAGATGGTCTACTACAATCAGCACACTGTTAAAGCCGTTGCTCTCAGGCAAGTGTGTCAGGTAGTCAAGACCAACTGTGTGCCACGGTCTGGGTGGAACAGGCAATGGGTAAAGAGTCGCGGCCATCTGCGGTCGAATCTTCGCTCGTCGGCACACGACGCAGCGTTCACAAAAATCTTTCACGTCTTGGCGGATTCGTTTCCACCAGAATCTGTCGAGTGCTTTAGCAAGAGTGCTAGCAACTCCTCTGTGACCAGCTGACGAACTTTCGTGCAGCTCTGTGATCAATCTCAGTCGGAGCTCAGAGTTCTGTGGAATACAGAGGCGATTGAGACGCCAAAAGTACCCATCTCTGGCTTCTATCCGGCTGTCTCTTGTCCACTCACCATCGTCCCCATAAAACGAATCTCGTGAGAACCCCTCGCGAATGAGATCAGCGAACTCAGGGCTCAGCTGCAACGCGTTAACAGTCAGTGAATTTAACTGTGCGTCTTCAAACAGCAGCTGGGACTTCCGTCGTAATTCTCGATCTGACGGAACCTCGCCATCCCAAAATAAGGGAACTGTGGCCTGAGGTACGAAGTCTGGACGCCGGCTTAACGGGTCAGCTTCGTTCAGAGCTCCCTTGCGATATGCAAGTGTCATCGAGCCCACAAACGGTTGCAAATCCCGCAGGTATCTTGCTTGCCGCTTGTTCAGCCTGTTGTTCGGTTGCCTGAGCAGATGCCGCAGTGTGTCGTGGTCTGTTACGACAAGGAACTTAGAACAGCCTTCAAGATAGCACCTCCAATGCTTGACAGCTTCGCATACGGCCAAAGCTTCTAAGTCGTACGCAGAGTAAGTGTTACCACGCTCAGCTGGATTCAGCTTACGCGCCCAGTAAGAGACTGGTTGAAGACCGCCTCCTTGGTCTTGCAACATGACTGCTGCAATCCCCACTGTTGAAGCATCTGTAGCTACGGTGAACGTCGCGTCCGAGCCGACCTCCGGAAGGATCAGGCATGGCGCGGAAATGAGCCGTAACTTGAGAGTCTCGAAGGCTTCCAAACAGGCAGGCGTCAGCGTAACCTTCTGTGGCTGGGACTTCCGCAGTAAGTCCGTCAATGGAGCCGTAAGGTCGCTAAAATGGTGTATAAATCTCGCATAGAAGTTGCAGAACTGTACGAAACTGCGAACCTCCTTCTGCGTCTTGGGCACTGGCCAGTCTGCAACGGCCTCGACTTTCTTTGTGGAAACCGAAATTTTCCCGGCTGACACAGTGTAGCCCAGATACTCCATTTCTTGCAATCCGAAAAAGCATTTCTTAAGGCGTAATTTCAGCCCTTCCTCCTTGAATCGCTGTAGCACTAGACGTAGGTGCTCCAGGTGCTCTTCCAGAGTTCGACTGTAGATACAGACGTCATCCAGGTAGACTGTCACGAACTTATGTAAAAAGTCGCGAAGAATGTCGTTCATCATCCTCTGAAATGTGGCTGGTGCATTGCACAGTCCAAACGGCATGGCGACCCATTCCATTAAGCCATCAGGGGTCTGAAAAGCCGTCTTGTGAACGTCCTGATCACGCACTCGAACTTGCCAGAATCCAGAAGCGAGGTCGAGGTGTGTGTAAAAATTCGCGTCCTTAAGTTCGTCCAGTGTGTCATCCACACGCGGTAGCGGGTAAGCATCTTTCCGCGTAACCTCGTTAAGACCGCGGTAGTCAATGCACAGACGTAGCGAGCCATCAGCCTTTCGCACAAAAAGAATTGGCGAGCCGAATTCACTGTAGCTGGGGCGTATTAAACCAGCTTCCACTGCGTCTTTGAGCTGTCGATTAAGCTCAGCGCGCTCTGCGGGTGACAATCTGTTCAGACGTTGACGTCGCATCGGGCCAGTTGTGTCAATGGGGTGATCCCACTGTCGGCTTACTGGCGGAGAGTCGACAGGTTGCAGTAACTCCGGGAAGTCTTCAAAGAGTAACGACCGGAAGTTGTCACGTTGTTCTGCTGTTAGTTCCTCTCCAGTGTGGAAGTCCGTTGATTGGTCGGCAGCTGACGTAAGTTCGATGACGTAAAAATCAGCATGACGTCCTCTGCTGCGGCGCGTCTTGCGCATGAGCTTTTGAACTTTCGTAGATGACAGTAGCAGACACTCAGGGCGTCGTTCCTCGAGTGTAGTCTCCACAGCTGTACCGTCCATCAGTGTAAAAATTCTGGTTGTACCAAATTGTAAAGAGGCATGTTCGTCATCAAGCCATGGTAAACCCAGGATTAAATCAGCTGTACGTAAATCACGTAAAACGTAGAAAGTCCGTTGAAACTCGTGTCGAGCCAGCTCAAAAGTGACGTCGCAGACTGTCGTAGAAGTCACTCGTTGTCCATTAGCGAGTCGAACTGGAGTTTTACTCGCAGACTTCCGAGTCTGTAAAGCAAAGCGTCGTACAAAGTCCTCTGACACAAAATCAAGCGTCGCTGCGCAGTCCACTAATCCAGAAATGTGGTGTCCGCCATCAGGAGTTTTCACAGTCAGCTCAGTTCGAATTAACGGGCGAGCTTCCGTGAGGTCAGTCAGTAGTGCTGTAGCTGGCGAGGAAAATTGTTGCAGCGTAGCGATGGACTGTTCCGAGTCGTCTGTTGGTACAGGTACCGAGTCGGGTTGATCAGGTGCTGTAGATTCCGAAGAGTCGTTAAACGCACAATCTGCGTCGACTAACCACAGCTGTACAGGCCAAGGGGCTGGAGCAACCACCTCCTGTTGCGCTGGGTTCTCCAGTGACTGACGTGTAAAAAGCTGTGTTCTTGCTGGGAATTCTTGATAAAGCTTCCAGTGCTTAGTCACCTGAGTAAATTTCGCCCACTTTGGTAGCACAAATACAGCCATCGTAGATGTCGGAGATGTTCGACGACAATCCTCAAAATGCTGCGCAATCTGCTCAGCTAACTCCCAGGGTGGATTAATGAACACCCGTTCTCCTGTCAAATCTCTGTCTAGAATCGAGTCACTCGGCGAACAGTGAGGTAAGTCACCGTGCGAGTTTAGACCTTCATCATCAGCACATCCTTCCAACGTGAAGTTGAATCGTGCATGCAGAGGGTCAAAGACTGAGTCAACCAGTTTCCAATCAACTGAACGTCTGGTTACAGGTTTACGACTCTGTCTCTGCTTAGTCTGACGACGACGACCTGCTACTTGCGTTACAGGTGTCGCAACTGTAGTCGATGGAGATGCCGAAGGTTTATCGACGACCTCTGTCGCTAGCAGTGTCTCAGAATGAACAGTAGATGTAGCCGGCTGCTCCAGTTCATTTGTAGAACAGCCTTGCCACCATCATTGCTTCTTGGGTTGCATCGGTGCCTTGCCTTTGAACTCCGGGCATTGGAACAAGCGGTGTCCCTTCTTGTGGCACTTGAAGCAAAGTCCCTCGTCCATATGTCGTTTGCGCTCCTCAGGTGTCATCGCATTTGCAAGCGAATTAAAATCTTCACGACCAGATGTCTGACCGCGTCCACCATTGTTTCCACCTCCACGTCCACGTCCGCGGCCACGTCCACGGCCACCCTTGTTACGTTTCCAGACGTTAGAGGCTTCCTCGAGAGGATCCTCAATGTTGCGCTTGCGCGTAGGCTGGGCAGAAGGTCCAGCAGCAGACCTCGCATTGCCTAATTCCGGCGAATCTGTCACGACGTTATT
Source organism: Tetraselmis chui (assembly GCA_026401115.1). Lineage (NCBI taxonomy): Eukaryota > Viridiplantae > Chlorophyta > Chlorodendrophyceae > Chlorodendrales > Chlorodendraceae > Tetraselmis > Tetraselmis chui. Next base: position 18,828 of record JAPMLY010002884.1, on the reverse strand, counting down.
CAAAAAGTTTTGCAGCTCCACTAGCGTAGTCCGGTATCCTAGTTGAGCTCGGTGTGACTTAGCCAGTTTCTTGAGCGCATCGCTTGCCAGGCCATTAATGAAGCGTACACACTGCACTTCAGCTGTCAGGTCTTGACGAGACCGACGTAAGTAGTCGTTGTACTGTTTAGTGTAGATTGCGTAACTCATCGTGTTGCCTTGCGTAAAGTTCATCAAAGCGTTAATCGCGTCGTCCTGAATGTTAGGAAGAAACGTCGACTTGCGTAACTCCTCAACAAGCTCGTTGTACGTAGACGGAATTGGAGGCTGATTTTTCCGGTTCAACCACCATCCACCAAGGTGTCCAGCAAACTGTGAAGTAACCCAGAACACTGCATCGTACGAGTTAGCTGTAATTCCAAGCATTATAAAACGCTGAGGCTGCGCTTCAAGCCAATCCTCCAGAACATTAGGCACCAGACCATTCTGGTACGGTGAAGTAATTGCAGCCTTACGCTGAGTCTCCGTGAGAGTCACAGATAGTCCAGCAAAGTTGTGGGTAGGCATCGGCGTTCCCACTCGTAAATCTGTAGGTCCCACTCCAGTCAGTCGGTTGATGTGTCCAACAATCAGCAGCCAGACAGAACCAGAGTCGACCGTTGTAAACCGGGGGTACATGTGGAGCTGTCTCGGGATAGACGTGTCGTCATGCATGACTGGAACATGTTGTGTCATTGCTCGATAGAAAGATTCCCACTGAGCCACGTAACCGAAGTGAAGTAATTCACTCTTGTGCTTCTTAGCACGAAGTAACCCAGTCTGTGCAGGCGTAAGTGTCAGACCGTCAATGTTGATGGTTTCCGGGACGACGTAAGTGCCATCCGGATTAACTGTCGACTGTTCCAAAACAACCTGCTCGACCTGAGCAGGTGTACGTAAGTTGCTCGTAGCAAATAGGACAGGAATAGACGCCGAGTACACGTAAACAAGCTGTCGTCCTTGAGGTAGTGTAACGTTAACATGTTCACCACTCAACAGCGTCAAATCATCCGATGTCAGAACAAGACCGGTCTCCTCGTGTAACTCGCGAATAGCAGCGTCGACAGGCTCTTCGTTAGGTAAGACAGAGCCAGCAGGGAACCAAGTTTTACCAGAACGAGGCTCACGCTGAAACACCAACTTCAAATCCGACGATTTAGTTCCTCCGACGTGAATTACCAAAACCACGTAATGTCCAGCTCCGAGAGAAGCCATCTCGACTCAAGCAAACAACTTCGAGCAGATCAACAAGCAACGAAAGCGTGCGTCGACCAAAGAGCTCCGAAACCAGTGTGGCGGTTAGCCTCTGAAAGCTAAACGCTAGCACAAATCTGTTCTAGTCTGTCTAGTTCTGTTGTTGCAAGATGGCAAATGATGTTGTCGAGAGGCAATTGATGAAAGATGTTTCACTGCTGTACTTGGGCAGTAGATGTTGTAAATGAACAAAGGAATTGTTAAAAGGTTCTGTCACCTCCCTCTACTGCACTGGGCTTAAATAGGTTTCAGCCCAGACTAATCACGCCTGCAAGCTACGCTTACGTGTCAGGCGTTCTGCTGCTCAACCGTCGTCATCCGCCTCGAGACGCGGCCTGCCTAGCATTGGGTCTCACGACGCGGCTCCTTCTGCATTGGAGAGCTCGCTCTGGCGCGTCATCTGGCTGGTTAGATTAATTATGCATATCTGTACGTACCGGGAGGTACTGGTCGTACTGTAGCATCAGCACCATTACATTATTGCAGTAGCGACGTACCCACGAGTATACGTCCATCCTGTGGAAAAGCACGAATTGATATCCGTAACGAGTACCTGTACAATGTCCTGCAATGTACTGTTGCAGGACTGTACTCGTCACAAAATGCAAGGAAAAATAAGAGCCTTCGCGGCATTTTGCAATAAACTATGTACTAAACGGACCGCGTGCCACGTAGCGCGCTGGCATGCGTCAGCATGTAATCATTACAGCTGACTCGGAATCCCGGTAGATCCACTTGAGGAGAAGTTTACCTCCGGCGACGGCAGCGGGCGTCGAGAGCCTCGCCAACACACCCTAGCCAGACAAACCTGAACCTCGAAAATGAAAAAAGTGTTAGCGAGCGGTTGTTTCATGATACTTACCGTATGCAGCCGGCAGAGTTTGGAGAAATAATCGAAGCGCTACAAGTGCCGACCATCATGTTGTACCCGAATCGCGGCGCCAAGTTCACACGGACTATGGGTTGCTCGTTTTGTTCGCACGTCTCGATACTGCGGGCGCCCTACATGTTTTAGGACGGAAGCTAAGGATGAACCCTGACCGCATTTCAAAATATATGTGACGATGGTGCGGTGGATGCGGCAGCGCTGGGGGGCTGATCTTGTATGCGGACTAGATCTTTCGCGGTTGACCACCTATGTGGATACCTTCAAGACACGGATTGCCGTCGAAAACTTCCCGCTTTTCGGTTTCATCTATTGCGCCCTCATACGCACTCGGCGGGTGATATATGGACATGCGGTACCATGGACATGCGGTGTCTGACATAAGGCTAGGGATCAACCATCGATGCATCGTCGATAGTATCATCATCATATGGTGATAGTGCCATCGATGTGATAGGTTGCAACATCGACATCGACACGATGGCAGTAGTGCTAGTATCAATGCCATCAATTATCAAAGCAATTGGAAAATGTTGATTATTTAGGCCTGATGTATCGATATATCGGCCCAAATATCGATACATCGGCGATAATATCGGCTTAAATTACCATCGATGTCAGCATCCCAAACTATCAACACTATCAACATCGACAATCCAAAATATCAATACCATCAACATCGACGTTTCAAAATATCATTACCATCAACATCGACAAAATTCACTTGATCCCTAGCCTTAGTCTGACATAGCTGGACCATACATAGGGTGTGGAGGGGGGAAATGGCTCTGTCCTTGGTGGAGGCAGGATGGGCGATTGCCCAAGTGGTAGCACCGTCGTGTCCGTAGCGATACAATTTGCTTTACTGCAAATTGAAAAAGACGGATGAACCTTTACATCAATCTTTACTGCAATTTCTTTCTTTATTGCAATTTGAGACAAAATTGCAATAATTTGGTCGTACGCGAGGGTGTACGCGCTTACGTGTCGCGACGATGCTGACGTGTTACTGCAAAGTTTAATGCAAATTGCCGCGAAGGCCCCCTAGTATGTGAGCAAAAAATGGTCAAATGGTTCCAGTTTTATCACTGCACAATCGTTCTGACATTCATTGACTACCGAACTAGCGACGCATATGAAACGATGTATGCGACGCAATCGTTCAGGCCTCGCACAGCTTTTTCACACATTCTCCTAGCCACATTACGTTCAAGGTACATTTCTTGCTGCTCGCGTGCGTACGAGGGCGTAATTGATGAGATTGCACATAGATCCCTCGTACACTTCAATTCCCTGCGGTGTTTTATGAATGATCCCTCCTCGCGATATTTCCACCACCTTATTGCTTTCTTTGTTCTTCTTGTAATCCATTTATTAATCACGACTGCTTCCGTTCCACTCTTCCACGTCCACGTGCTTGAAGAGATCATGCTTGAAGCGGGGGCTACGAAAGGGCCGGACTTGCGGTTGGAGTTCCGCCGTATTCGGTCGGGAGCTTCTCGAGATCGCCTTAGGGATGTGGTTTGGTTAGATTTCAATGCTTCACACCGTCATCTTGTTGTTGATGTCACGGTTACAAGTGCTCGCACGAACACCAATGTTCCTCGTATAGGTGCTCGTCTTCAACTCCCCGGCACACTTGCATTGTGAGCTCAACAAGGCAAACTTGATGCGTACCTCCGCACTTCTATTGAAAAAATGAAATTTAAATTGTTTACAACATAATATACCGTATGCGCCGGTTTACACCAAACACACTATGCGCCGGTTTTTGTCTCGGGGCCTTCCCAACTATGCCATACAGGGAACTTACAAGTCAGGGCTAGACCGTTAACCACCTAAATCCAACCTCTCCGGGGATGTTCGGGGGCTTTACTCCCCCCCCGGGGAGTTGTGCAAGACGAGGCGAGGGCGGCGTGCAATCAAGGGCGTGCGAAGGGGCGATGCGTGGAGGCGCGGCGGGAGGTCGTCGTGCGGGATTTGATGCGGTATATCAGTAGGAGATGATGCAGCCCTTGGACAATATGCGTGTGGAGTTGTGCAAGGATTCGAGACGTGTCGAGGCGCGCTTTGGAGATGAGTTTGTCAGGAGGGTCTGTGCGGGCGGTGAGTAGGGAGGTGAGACATGTGATGGTGATAGAGGGAAGTGTACTTGTGCGGCTCATGACGATGCGAAGGATGTCTACCACTGTGCCTGGCCAGTGGCTGCGGATGGCGTTGGCAAGGGGAGTGTATTTCGCACGTATGAGGTGAGCTGTTTGGGAGAGGTTATTGTCCATGCAGTACTTCCATTCCCCTATCTGAATCTTTTTTATGGATGCGTAACGGCGGCGACCGTTTGTGTGACCGACGAAGCGAGGTTCGAGGAGGCGAATAAAGTTGGGTTTGTGTGCGGGGGGTCGTAGCGCGGTGGGGGAGAATCTCAGGTGGGAAGACGGCAGGACACGAGGTTAGGGAGTCGGGCGAGAGACCTTCGTCATCAGCAACAAGGCGGGTGGGCATGTGGGTGGGGTGAGGTGGATGACAGTCAAGTGGAGGGTGGGCAGGGGTGGGGGAAGCAGATGATTTTATGGGTTTGTTACCGAAGTATGCAGTGATGGTCTCCCAACGTCCTCCGTTGTGGCGTTCCAGGAGGGAGAGTAGGAGTTGCAGCGCGCTGTTATGTCGGTCTTGTCTCAGGCCAGACATGGTGGGGCAGTTACCGGCCATGTGGCCGGTGCTAGTGAATTGGCCACATAGGGGGCAGAGCAGGGTGGGGTTGTGAGTAAAAATGCGGGTGTTGTGGACTCCCCACATGAATTCTTGCTTGTGGGTGAACTGGATATTTGTGAGGGTTGAGTGTCTCTTGTGGAAAGAGAAGTCGGCGCCGTCCTCCGCGGCGCGGGCGAGGAGGGCTCCGTGTTTGGTTGTTTGCGAGGTGTGTGTGTGTGTGTGTGTGTGTGTGTGTGTGTGTGTGTGTGTGTGTTTGGTGATGTAGGTGTGTGCGTCAGCTTTGAGGTTGGTGTATTTGTAGGGTATGGGTTCCCCTAGGGTTTGTGGAATGAGGGTGTGTGGCCAGGTCCAATGGCCTATCGTGACCTCTGAACCTGTGGTGTATGTAGTGTCGGGTGGGTGACCATCCGCGACTTGGTTAGCGAGAGTGTCTGCGAGGTCGTTACCTAGGGAGTGGTTGTGTGCTTTAATTTTGCCGAGGTGTGTGCGGATCCCTGCGTCGCAGCGGGTTTGGAGGGTGTGTGTGATGGATAGGAGGGTGTCACGGTGGATGTTGTGTATGTAAGCGGAAGGGCAGTTTAAGTATCCTTGTATGAGGCGGAGGGAGCACGCACTGTATGTAAGAAGGTGGGTGCGGCCAAGTTGGAGGCCTATATCTATGCCAGCCAATTCAGCTCGATTTATTGTGTGCGAGGGAGGGGTAGAGGTCACCAGGATTCTGATTTTGGTGTCCGAGGCGGGGTGGATGGCTGCTGCTCCTAGAGCGGACGAGCCTCCTTTTTTCGAGCCGTCTGTGTATACAAAGTCTTGCCAGTTCCAAGCAAGAGTACCTCTGGTGGGGGGTATGTTAGTTGCATGCGTTCCGGGAGGGGATATGTGATGGGGTGAGTTGGGTTTGGGGGGAGGTGGTATATGCCTGCCGAGTGGGGTGAGTAGGTGTCGAAGAGGTGAGGAGGAGGGATGGTGATGGTGGGGTTGGGGAGGTGAGTTTCGTAGATAGACTCGCGGGTGTTGTGTAGTGCGGTCATGGCTGTGTGTGATGGGAGGGTTGAGAGTGCAAGGGGGTTCGCGATGAAGTAGATGTCGACCATCCAGCGTGTGCCGAATGGGGTAGGAGTGGGATTGCCTGTGTGGTGGTCGGGGGGTAGGAAGGTGTTCGCGTCATTGGGGAGGGTGTAGAGGTGGTGGGTGTATGGTGAGGTGATGTATTTGGAATCTTGGTAGGGTGTGTCCTCCCATCGGGTGAGAATGAGGGTGGTTGCGCTGGGTGTGTGAGGGGCTGTGAGGTGTGCGCTCGTGATTGCGTGTTCCATGGCGCGGCGCATGCATTCGTGGTCGTATTCGAGGTTGGCGAAGTTGGTGCCTTGCCATGTGTGTGGGGCATTGCTGCCGCTAGATGAGAAGACTATGTCTTCGGGGTATAGGGAGTGGTAGGTGTGGGAGTGGAGGGATTTATTGAGGGGGTCGGAGTAGAGTTATGTTTGTATGTGGAATGTGTGGCGGAGAGCTGTGAGTAGGTCTTCTCTAGTGGCCCATCTATTACGGGTGGTGGTGGCGGGTATGGGTGAGTGGATTTCTGAGCGGGAGCCTAGGCGAGTGAGGAGGTGGTAGACCTCCTCTTCGAACGTGTGCTGGGAGAGGTCGGGGCGGAAGAGTTGGAAGAGATGGCGGACGCGGGGGCCCGCACTTCTACTTTGCTTAGCACGCCTTCGGTTCAGTCGATCCATGACTACTATCCCTTTGCCATGGGGGATGGGGGCCGGCTGGCGCCGATGGCGGCTCAGTTGGTTAATCGCATGGCTATTTTGGCGGATGTTCGTCGCTTCCTTGGCATGGGTGCTGCTGACTCTCGCTCCTTGCTCTCTGACAATTATGTGGCGGTTAGCCTCTGAAAAACTAAACGCTAGCACAAATCTGTTCTAATCTGTCTAGTTCTGTCGTTGCAAGATGGCAAGATGATGTTGTCGAGAGGCAATGGTCAAAGATGTCTCACTGCTGTACTTAAGCAGTATATGTTGTAAGTGAACAAAGGAATTGTTAAATGGTTCTGTCACCTCCCTCTACTGCGCTGGACTTAAATAGGTTTCTGTCCAGCTAGCTTACGCCTCGTAGCTTCGCTTACGTGTCAGGCGTTAGGGCTGTCTAACCGTCGTCATCCGTCCTGAGACGCGGCTCGTCTAGCATGGAGAATCACGACGCTGCCCATTCTGCATAGGAGAACTCGCTTAGGCGCGTCGTCTAGCTAGTTAGATTAATTATGCGTATCTGTACGTACCGGGAGGTACTGGTCGTACAATAGCATTTGTGCCCTTATAAATATTGCAGTAGCGACGTACCCACGTTTGTACGTCCATCCTGTGGAAAAGCACGAATTAGCGTTTGTAACGAGTACCTGTACAATGTCATGCAATGTAATGTTGCAGGACTGTACTCGTCACAATTACGTCCGTATGCAACATTTCGTTCGTCGATCTACTTCTGTTCCCTCTCGGCGTTTTCGGGGGGATGTGCGACGTGAATTCATGCAACGTCTATCTAATGCTCTTCACGGCACTATAGGTTCCTATCTCCGACGCTTTTCAGGAGGGCAGTGTTGACGCTGTGGCATGCCTTTCTGTTCCCCCCTCTTTTCTTCTTTTTGCTTGGTGGCCTCCACTGCTTTTTTTGTAAGAAATTACAAATACGTTCCACTGTTCTACTCAGTTTCACTTGTACCTGTACTAGTCACGACGTGGCACACTGCGGTGGTGAAAGTATTTTTGATTACAGGAAGAACTACATGAGCACGGGCAGGGAACAAGGGAGGGGAAACAAAAGGGCAAGAGTGACAAGAGGTTGCAACAAGTGAAGACGACAAGCGGTGGTGAACCGCCGCCTAGATATTTGTACACTTGGCCATGTCGACACCTTGCCTCTCTTATGCGACGATTGCATACGCCCTAACCGCTACACGCTGCAGTTTCCGTGGTACACAGGAATAAGAAAAGTAGCAAGCGTAATAGGCCGACGGGGCGACGGGATCGACCGCCACCGCGTGCAGCCGCATGCAAAAACGCACTAAGTCTTGCGATCGTACGAGGGAGAGCTTGCTTGCTTTTAGTATTTACCCCAACATGTTTATGAGCATTCACCTCAGAAGTTTTTTCATGAGCAATACTCTTAACATGTTTTTTAGCATTCACCTGATCATATTTTTCTTAGCATTTAGCGTGGCAAGTTTCTGAGAACTCACATCAGCAGTTTTTTGTTAGTATTTACCCCAGCATATTTTTGAGCATTCAACTCAGCAGTTTTCACTGAGCATTTACCCTAGCTTGTTTTTGAGCATTCATCTCGGTAGTTTTCTCTGTTTATTATCATTCAGGTCAGTCTTAACATGTTTATTATCATTCAGGTCAGCAGTTTTTTCTGAGCATTACCTTCGCATGTTTTTGAGCATTCAGGTCAGCAGCTTTTTCTTAGCATTTACCTAACCATGCTTTTGACCAATCACCTCAGCATTTTTTCTTAGCATTTACTCAACATGTTTATTGGCATTCAGCTCAGCAGTTTTTTCTTAGCATTTACCGTAACATGTTTTTGAGCATTAACTTTCCCAGGTTTCTCTTAGCATTTACCTTAGCTTGTTTTTAGGCATTCAGCTCAGCAGTTTTTTCTTAGCATTTACCTTAGCTTGTTTTTAGGCATTCAGCTCAACAGTTTTTTTTCTTAGCATTTATCTCAGCACGTGTTTGAGCATTCATCTCAGCAATGTTTTTCTTAGGATTTGGTTTTGTATGTTTTTGAGCAGTCACCTCAGGAGTTCATTTCTGAGCATTTACCTTAGCATGTTTTTGAGCGTTCAGCTCAGCATGTTTTTCTCAGCATGTTTTTGAGCATTCACGTCATCATTTTTTCTTAGCATTTAGTACAGCCGTTTTTTTAGCATTTACCTTGACATGTTTCTGAGCATTCACCTTACCATTTTTTCTTAGCATTTATCTTAGCTTGCTTTTAGGCATTCAGCTCAGCATTTTTTATTAGCATTTACCTTCGCATGTTTTTGAGCATTCATCTCAGCAGTGTTTTTCTTAGCACTTACCTGAACATGTTTTTGAGTATACACGTCAGCAGTTTTTGTCTTTGCATGTACCTTAACCTGTTTTTTGAGTATTCACCTCAGCAGTTTTCTTTGAGCATTTACCTTATCATGTTTTGAGCATTCAGCTTAGCAGTTTATTCTTATCATATTTATGAGCATTTAGCTCAGCAGTTTTTTTCATTAGCAATAACCTTGACATGTTTCTTAGCATCCGCTTTATCATCTTTTTCTTAGCATTTATCTTAGCACGTTTTTGAGCATTTATCTCAGCAATGGTTTTGTTAGGATTTAGCTTGGCATGTTTTTTAGCAGTCACCTCAGCAGTTCGTTTCTTAACATTTAGCTTGGCATGTTTTTTAGCAGTCACCTCAACATTTTTTTCCTAGCATTTACCTTGACATGTTTTTGAGCATTCAGCTCATCATGTTTTTCTCAGCATGTTTTTGAGCATTCACCTCATCAGTTTTTTCTTAGCATTTACCTGACTATGCTTTTGAGTATTCACGTCATCATTTGTTTCTTAGCATTAAGCTTGGCATGTTTTTTAGCAGTCACCTCAGCAGTTTTTTCTTAGCATTTACCTTAGCATTCAGTTCAGCAGTTTTTTCTTAGCAATTACCTTCACATGCTTTTGAGCATTCACCTTACCAGGTTTTCCTTAGCATTTTCCTGAGGTTGTTTTTGAGCATTCACCTCAGCAGTTTTATTCTTAATATTTACCTTAACATGTTTTTGATTATTCACCTCAGCAGTATTCTCTGAGCATTTGCCTTGTCATATTTTTAAGCATTCAGCTCAGCAGTTTTTCTTAGCATGTTTATGAGCATTTGTAGCTCAGCAGTTTGTTTCCTAAGCAATTACATGTTTTTGAGCATTCAGCTCATAAATTTTTCCTTAGCATTTAGCTTGGTATGTTTATGAGAACTCACCTCAGCAGTTTTTTGTTAGTATTTACCTTAACATGTTTTTGAGCATTCAACTCAGCAATTTTCTCTGAGCATTTACTTAACATGTTTCTGAGATTTCACCTTACCAGGTTTTTCTTAGCATTTACCTTAGCTTGTTTTTGAGCCTTCACGTGGGAATTTAGGGAAAATAGTGCCATTTCCGGCTATAAAGTGCTCTTTCGAGTACTGCCGGGTACCTGTAGTCGCTACTCGTGCCTTGGCGACCCGCTGCGGCTTTGTCAATTTATTTTTATATATCGCTATAATATATACCTGTATCCTTTATCAATATCTGAACTCACTGTACTCGTACTATTCAATTCGTAACATTGTTGTACCCGTAGTCGCTGCGATTTTACTATAAATCAAAAATAATCTTACAAGAAAAAGCAGTGGAGGCCATCAGCAAGCAAAAAGAAGAAAAAAGGAAAAAACCTATAAGCAGAAAACAATTACAAGAAAAAAGCAGTGGAGGCCACCAAGCAAAAAAAAAAAAAAAAGCAGGAAAAAACCTAAAAGCCCGAGGAACAAGAAGGAATATAAATCCGTGAGGACTGTATGCCCGTACACATCCCCCGTATATACTATATACGCGTTCGCTGGGGGAGTCTTGGTCCCAAGCTCCTCCGTAGAATACACGTACCCGTACTCGCGCGCGACCAAAGCCAACAGCCGCCGGCCCGTGCATTACATAATTAGTATACAATTACACTAAGCGTACCGGCTTTTGAGGAGACCTGTACCTGTACTTGGCATCCCGCCGGCCGGGTTGCCACCAAGGGGACGTTCTGATAAGAATTACGCTGCATGTACCTGTACCTATACCTGTACCTGTATAAACTATAAACTCAACAATCTTTTATTATAAATAACATGGAGATGAGTTGGTACTATATTAGATTAGCCTTCTGGTGTTCTACCCGTACCGCGGTACATGTGCGCTGGTTGGAAGTTGCTCATATCGTTAAGTACCTGTACCTGTACAGAAGTTTATCAGAGGCGTGCTGCGTCGGTGTAGGAATAATTGAAATATACGCGAAGGCGACCAGAGGGATCAGCACGGGCATATCAGTACCTGTATGATTCTGACGATATGAAAAGTGCTGACTTTTCTACAGGAGCAGATTGATACATTTGATTACAGGTTCAGATGAAGTATCGCTAACGGTATCGCTAATCGCTATGACTACCGCCCGGAATTGAGACATCACTGCGTCGTGCTGAAGAGCAGCACTGAGATAGGACGCCCGGTTCTCCTGAGAGCACAGCCTGCAACGCAGCGCTCGACTCGTGTTATGGAGAAAGCCCGAAGACCTACTGCTTGAGGTTGGCCTCTCGGCCAGCCTCGCATCCTGTCAAGAGGGGGAGCGTACGAGTGTGGCGAGTACTGTCCTGTGACAGTACGTTACAGGACTAGTACAAGTACTCGCTACGATATTTATACCGTACCTTCCACGGATGTAGTGTACTAGCAGTTACACTTGCCATTGTGAAGCTCGAGGACACTGTCCGCAGTACTGTACGTATATGTACCTCCCGGTATGTACAGTACGCACAGTGAGTTCTCCCATGCGTCAAGACGCTAGGCACGAGGCCAATTGGTTACACAACCTGGCCTACGAAAGACTACGGACGTCGACACGTCGACACCTGCCTGAGGAAGCGCGACGCGTGACGAGACCGAAGGCGAGCTTCGCTAGACTATAAATAGTCTAGGACAATGGAGGGCGGTGACAGGATATTCCACATTGTAACTTCTTTCCTTCAATCCCCGCATATAGCGACTGCTCCACTGTAGTTTGCTTACAGAACTACCAGCACTTTTCAGACATTGAACGCTTCCCCATGAGAGACTTTGATTAGCAACCAGCCACTGAGAGGCTGGTTGTGACATTGTCCCCCTTAGTTAGCCTCATGCGCTTCTGGGTCGTCGTGTTTTAGCATCGCCTTTAAGTCTTTCACTTGAAGGGAATCAACCGTGCCGAGGCCACGGGCGGCGTTGGTTTCAAGAACAATGATGGCGTGGGTAACAACTTCGACCACTGCCTTGCGCCTCTTTGCGTTTTTTGCCTCCTCTTTTTGTGCCTTATCGCTTGCCCTGCGTTTCTTCCCTAGGTCTTGGGCGTGTTTCAACGCAATAGACTCTTCGCTAGTAGCGCTGCCTGGGCGTGACGGTATGTTCTTGGATTGTACCCGCCCGCTCTTGCCCTCCCCCTCGTCATGCACGTTGTCGTCGTCCGCTTCATCTTGTTACTATGTGTGTGTGTGTGTGTGTGTGTGTGTGTGTGTGCGCGCGTTGTGGTTGTGTTATGTGTGTGACTGTTTTGGTGTCTTCTCTCTGCGTGTGTGTGCGTTGTGGTTGTGTTATGTGTGTGACTGTTTTGGTGTCTTCTCTCTGCGTGTGTGTGCGTTGTGGTTGTGTTATGTGTGTGTGTGTGTGTGTGTGTGTGTGTGTGTGTGTGTGTATGTGTGTATGTGTGTTTGTGTGACTGTGTGGGTGTGTTTTCTGCTGTGTGTGTATGTGTGTGTGTGTGTTATGTGTGTGTGTGTGCTTTTGTGTGTATGTGTATGTGTGTGTGCGCGCGCGCGTTGGAGTGAATGTGTGTGTGTGCGGAGAGGGAGAAACATGCGGCCTATTTCAGAGGTAGGCCGCGTGAAGACATGAAGGGACCGCCCATGAGGCGACTTCCAAGACCTTGCTGCGGACGCGGCGTACAACGCATGCGATACGCTCTTCAATCGCGAGTGGGGTTAGGTACCGCCAGTCTTTTGGGGAGTGGGCAAAGGTGTGCTGGTGTAGATAAATGTTCATACCAGGGCGCGGCACCATGAGTGACTAATGGTAATGTTGTAATCCTTAAATAGCGTTGTCTGAGCCTGAGTCGCCGCAACACGCACAAATTGATCGCATTAAGTGCAAATGCTAGCACACTCTTGACTACCTCCCTGTAGTCCTTATGGTTGTCAACGCCATGTCCTCTGCCACTTGCACGCGGTCTGCCTTCCTCTTTCTCCCACATTTGCCTTTCCGGTCAATACCCCGACGGACAGCAACGGTAACAAATATGGGGTTGAGCGGCGGACGTTCTTCATCAACCTCGTAGGTGGTGTGGCACGGTTGTCGTGGGGTGCATGAGTGTTTGCGTTCTCCTCGGCGCCTTCCTTTGGCCCGAGGATGTAGTGTTTGAGTAGTAGGCCTGAGTGTTTGCCGTTCTTGAGGGAGTGGTTGTAGTATGTTGGGACGCTAATTTCAAAGTCCTCGGCATCACGGAGACCGGCTACCAAATAGCCTACGCCATGCTCATTCTTCCAAATATGAGCACCACGATCGTATAGTTGTTGGCGATGGGTCTTGTTGAGGTTGGCAAAAGGTAAAGGGTGAGTCGCACGTCGTGGTCGGGCGGGTTCGAAAAGGTTGTGATTAGCGTCGGAAAGGGCGACGATGGGGCTGGCACGCCTAGACATGGCAACGATAAGCATGTGTCGCAAAGCGGGGGTGGATGTGGAGTTAGTTGTTACGTTGTCGCTCGAGTTGCGGGACAAGGACGAGTCGGTATCGGGAGGACGAGCAAATGTTGGTCGCGAAAAAGGAAATAAAAACGAGCGCGCTCACCGGATCGGCATGCGTGTGTCTACCCCGAGTGGCGGAGGCAACGCGTGAAGGGGTGACACAACGCACCCACGCATGGCTCGATATCACTAGGGGGGTTGATTTTTCACTCTTGGCCATACGGCCGTTGTAGGTGGTCGGGGTCGCTTGTTGGGTGGTGTCGTCGGGTGGTGGGGTGGATCGTGACTGCCGGCGAAAAATTTGAACTACAAAGACGACCTTTGGGTGGTCTTATTTTCACTCACCTACTCGGACCCACGGGTCAGCATGAGGACCGCCAAGCCGCCAACCCGCCCTCCACTACGTCAAAACCTTGGCTCCTTAAGTGTTAGACCTATGGTTGGCCCTAAGAGCAACCCCATATGGCACTATCCCTGCTCAACGTGACGGCGGGTGGCTGGTTAGATAGGGGTGGATAGAACCTAAAATTAACAGGTACATAAAATAGTACGTTATCGTGCATGTATCAGTACGATCTGAGAGGACGTGGCAGAAGCACCGTGGACACTTCGTGCTGCAAGACTGCAAGCCGCAAGAGCTCCTCGAGTTCCGATGACCACACGCGCTTGATGATTTTGAAGGATCTAAACCAGGGTTGGCCCTCACCTCGGCCGTCATAGTAACCCCAGCACTCCTGCCGTGCCGGATATATTGTGCAGGGCTGCAGAATCCCTAGTCTTGGCCTTTGCTTGCCAGTCCCTTCTTACATTCTTTCTTGCTGTGGCGCTCGTGCCCAAAGCACACCACCTTTCATCAGTCCGTACCGCTGCCCCCCGTCCGTTCCGGGATGGCGTCATCACGCAGCACGGCATCCGCCCCTGCGGCCCTCCTCCTGGTGTTGGCCATCTGCCTCGGGAGCCCCGCCACCGCTGCGCTGAAAATGACTGCGCAACATACTGATCGTATCACGGAGACTGTTATGGTGCCCCCGGCTGGCCTGGCGGCCGGCACCGGTGCCGACGACGACGGCCCCGCCCGCTTTTCCGGTTTCTTCAAGCTGGACCGCAGTGTGGACGCGCATATGTGAGCACCCCTACCCGCTTTCGAGGTCGCCAGCGCCTATTCACCCTTAGAATCGAAGCGAATGCATCCATCGATGTATTCGACTCTGAACTCGACAGCGATGCAGCACCTCAGTGTTCTGCTCGCGGGGCTCCGCCATGATCGTCCGACGTATGTGCTCGTGTACTTATTTGCAGGTTTTTCTTCCTATTCCAGAGCCGTTCCATGAAGGACGACGATCCCGTGGTGCTGTGGATGACCGGTATGTGCGAAGCTTCAATGCTTCTCAACATGGACTACGTACATCCGCATACATACTGAGTATTTAGTATTATCTATTTACGAGTTCTATCTGCTGAACATCCAATCCGCTAATTATTCGGTTGCACTGTGGTACAGGCGGACCAGGCTGCTCCTCTGAGCTCGCAGTACTAGTGGAGAACGGCCCTTGGCACGTGAACCACAACATGACGCTCTCCGAGACGCCATACGGATGGGACGTGGCCAACACCATGATCTTTGTCGACCAGCCCATCAACACCGGCTTCTCTTACAGCGAGGCTGACGAGGACCGTGTGTACGACGAGGTTAAGGTCAGCCGCGACATGCTGGACTTTCTGCAGGAGCTGTTCAAAGGTGTGTGTGTGAGTGTGTGTGTGTGTGTGTGTGTATGCCACTTTATTGCGTACCTGTTTCCTCCGGCACGTTTCACATTCATACCCACTTCTCAAACAGCCTCTGACCTTATCCGGCGCTATTGCTTCCTCTACAGCGCACCCGGAGCTCGAGGGCAGGGACTTCTACGTCACGGGCGAGTCATACGCGGTGCGTGCGTGTGCGTGTGTGTTTGTTCGTGAGTATGAGTGGGAGCATGTACGTGCGGGTCTGTGCGTGTGTACTAGAGTATACGCTCGTATGTCTGTTGTACTTGTGTGTGTGTGTGTGTGTGTGTGTGTGTGTGTGTGTGTGAGTGTGTGTCCTAAGGTGTATGTGTATGAGTGCTTGCGTGTTATGTACGTGTGTCTATTTGTGCCAGAGAGAGAGAGTGTGTGTGTCTGTCTGCGTGTGCGTGTGCGTGTGTGTGTGTGTGTGTGTGTGTGTGTGTGTGTGTTTTGAATCTCGATATTTTTGTCGGAAGGTTGTGATATTCGTTGACGTTAGCCTGATCATCTACAGCTAAATATTGCCCTGGCTTGTCGCATGGGAGCAGGGCCACTACGTCCCCGCGGTGTCCTACGCCGTTTGGAACGCCACCCAAAACGGCACCATCTCTGTAGACATTCAGCTGAAGGGCTTTGCCATCGGCAACGGCCTGACCGACCCCGCGATCCAGTACGGCGCGTACGCCGACTACGCCCTGGCACACGACCTGATCGACGAGACCACCCACGACAACGTGCAGTGGTACTACCCCTCTTGCCGGAGCGCTATCAACGTCTGCAACAAGCGCGACTCCTCCACCGAGTGCTCCCTGGCCATGTCTCTCTGCCAGGTTGCCATCGTGAACCGCATCATGAGCGCCGCCGGCAACTTCAACGTCTACGACGTCCGACTGCCCTGCATTGGCCAACTCTGCTACGACTTTAGCGACATTGACAAGTTCCTCAACCTGCCTGCCACGCGCAAGTGGCTGGGCGTGGGCGATGCTCAGTGGGAGGAGTGCGACATGTCTGTGCACAGTGACATGATGGGTGACTGGATGAAGGACTACGCGGGGTTGCTGCCTCCCATGCTCGAGTCAGGCGTCCGTGGCCTCATTTACGCTGGCGATCAGGATTTCATATGTAACTGGATCGGTAACTCGCGCTGGGTGGACGCGCTGGAGTGGTCTGGCGCATCGAAATACAACAAAACAGCCCCCAGCCGCTTCTCCATCGACGGTGAGCCCGCCTGGGAGGCACGCACCGCCGACACGCTAACCTTTATGAAGGTCTACGACGCGGGGCACATGGTGCCGATGGACAAACCCAAGCAGGCGATGGTAATGATCAACAAGTTCACACGCAACGAGCCCTTTGTGGAGGAGCCTGCTGCCGCGGTCCGTGTGGAAGTGCCTCGTATTGTGAAGGCGGCCGAATTCCGTCGCCTTGGTGTCAATTACTTAAAGGGGGCCAAGTAAGGGATACAACATCCCTCCCCGTCCACCAGCTCCACGCCCCCATGGGTTTGGGCGATGGACTCTCATTTATGAATGCAACCCATTTATGTGCATCGGTAACGTCTCTCCCTGGCTACCTATGGCTATGTAAACAATAGCAGTGCAGATAAAAACAATGACGTTACCATTCCATGGCATCAGCAGCAAGGGTGCGCGGATGATGGCTGCTTTAGCATGTCCACAATGGCTCCACAGTTGCTATAAAAAATCATGTTTTGTAAATCTGGACGTTTTTTAAATGGTGCTTGACGAAACGTCTGGGGAAATGAAATCTGATGCAGGTGAGGCAAGGAAAGCACACTGGGCTACAGAAGTGAACACTTAGGCATCGAACCACGATTCCTTGTCCACGCCTCGGAAGCTGTCGCGCATGACGTCTTTGTAGATGTTCTTCGTCAGCAGCTCATTGGGCGGGTAGGGGTCGGCCTTGGACTGCTCCACCACCGCATCCACTTCCTTCTTTATAGTCTTCTCGATCTTCTTCAGGTCAGCCGCCTCCACACCGATCTCCAGCGACAGAATGAGCTTCCGCACGCGCTCGATGGGGTCGCGCTCCTGCCGTGTGGAGGACACCTCATCACGAGTGCGATAGGTGCTGCCAGGGTCAGACATGGAGTGACCGTGGTAGCGATAGGTGTCCATCTCCAGAATGATGGGGCCGTTGTCAACCGCGTACTCCTTGGCAAATGCACATGCCTGGCACGCGCAACACCCAACGCACGCGACTCAGACCAGGCTTTCCCTACATTCCACCCCTGTTGGCTTTCCCTCCATTCCACCCCGTGTTGGCTTTCCCTCCATTCCACCCCCTGTTGACGCAACATATCTACCACAGGCACGACAAGGGAGCCTACCTGCTTGACAGCCAGAACATCCATCCCGTCCACCTTCAACCCAGGGACATAGTCGCCGCGAGTATAAAAATGGGGCGATTTGGAGCCGCGCCACTCGGCGGTACCCATGCCTGCGGTGAGGTGGATCGTCCTGATGGGTCAGCCCCGTTGCCAACGGCACTTTGGTAGACAGATAAGCTAACGGGAGGTGCCTGCAAGGTGACGTGGGTAAAGGAGAAATGAGATGGAGCTCACCGTAATGATTATTTTCGCACACAAAAATAACGGGCAGGTCCCACAGGCCCGCAATGTTGAGCGCCTCATATTTCTGGCCCTGGTTGGCAGCACCGTCGCCGTACATGGCGAACGAAACGTTCCTCTCCTTCTTATACTTGTGCTTGAAGGCGAGGCCAGCACCCAGCGGGATCTGCGCGCCCACGATGCCGCAGCCACCATAAAAGTTATGTTCCTTCTTGTACATGTGCATCGAGCCGCCGATACCCTTCGACGCGCCCGTGTAGCGCCCAAACAGCTCAGCCATAACCTCCCTCACAGTGCCACCCCGCCCGATGTGGGTGCAGTGGTCACGGTAGGAGGTGATAATGGAGTCTTCGTAAGTGATGGCGGCCTCCATGCCCTGGCAAATGGCCTCTTGTCCGTCATACCTACCCATCAAGAAAAAATAAATCAGAACAGCCAAACAACACAACCACATCACACACACACACACACACACACACACACACACACACACACACACACACACACACAGCAATGTGTTTGTCCAGCAATACAGACGGGAATTGGCCTCACAAGTGACAAAAGCCTCGGATAAACTTGGCCTTGTAGGCCATGTCCGCGGCGATCTCCATGCGAACGCATTCGATACATGTTTCTCGAAGAAAAACAAACAGCTCCGCCTTTGTCGTTGTCACCGTCTGCGAGGGAGGCTCGATCTTGTGGCTCTCATACGGCGTAGGAATCTACACGCCATAACATACACAAACCCACATCAGCCCCTCATGTAGAATAAGACCCTTTGCCAGGCCAGCTCCGCCCCGCTCTACACTTGCCCACAGCCCGTCGAGTGCCTACCGACAGCTGTCAGCCCGTCGAAGCGCTGCGATGAATGTCTACCGTCTGAATCAGCCACAGGACGACGGCAAACTCATTCTTTCACTTTCGAGTCGCATGAGTCCGTGCTTTGAGTTGCGCGAGTGGGTTATTTCCTGACATAACTAAACAAGAGCCAGAGCGTATTGTCCGCGAAGGCAACAACCCTAACTCAGCCCCGACAGATTGGCAGCACAGGGAACCGGAAACTTTG
>JAPMLY010002883.1:0-45837 GCA_026401115.1 Tetraselmis chui | reverse complement strand
TATACGCGTTTGGGTGTCATCCTCCCACCGACTGAAATCACAAGTCACCCGTGATCGCCAATAGCATCGCCGCGCGATCCCCGGCCAATACAATTGATGATAATTTATCATATCGCCCTTTCTAAGGCGGGGCGTTGCAAAATATCACGATGTTTGGTTTTTGGTATAAATCTTGCAGCTGTGTCTCGGCCGTCATCACTTGATGTTTAATGGGAATTGTATCTTTCTTGGCAATGCAAGCTCTTTGGCTGCGCCGAACTAACGTGTGCAATGCTCGCAAAGCGGCTCGTGGCGGCTTTTCCATTATTCGGAAACTGCGTCCTCACATTTTCATGCGTGCTTGGTTGCAATTGTCGTAGTTTGGTACATGTGTAGTTTGTGGCCACATATTTCAACTATGTTGTTTCGGCGAGCCGGTAAAGCGCACGCCTAATACGCAGAAGGTCGCGGGTCCGATACCCGGTGAGTCCGATCATGGTATGTAGGCGTGTCACGGCCCGAGATGAACCACCGCCTTCCACAAGATTGTGCTGTCACGATGCCCCAAGCGCTTTCTATCCACGACATACCCGACCCTGTAGGTGTTGAATTCTCTTGTGTGAAGTCCGACATGCTATGCTACCACGCATGGGTTGATATATCGGTGTGATCGGGTGTCTTATTCTCTGTGAATATCACATAGTGGTCATGAGGAAAAATCACGGGTATGTATTCCAAAGATTGTTGACATGCCATACTGAGCTTCTCTTCCTACAAATTACACAAACCTTGATTCACAACCTTGTTTTAGCTCTTCCGTACTAGGGCTCTTGCAGCATATAACAATACCGATTCGGCCCATTCTCATTGTGCAACTTAGGTATGCGTGTACGATATGGGTGAGTCCTCAAACAACGCCCCGCGATTGACACCCAAACGCGTATGGGATAAATGAAAAGTCATCTTTGAGTCATCCGAGAAAGCCACATTTGCACACCTCTTGTTGATCCATTACTTGCCAAAATGGACGACCTTGCGATTGGCTTCTACGGCAATTTTGAGCTTTTCTTTCGTGCGATTGGGACAATCAAGAAACACTCTCTAAACTTGTGCTCCGGCTCACTGCCCACTAATATCCCCATACCAACATTGTAGTCGTAACCGATGCAAATGTACATCTACCCATTGTTAATGCACGCCGTAAGACCCTCTCGATCCGCGGGAGATGCATACCCTTGTATGTACCTCCTAAAGAGAGCCGTGTCCATAACGTCCTCCGTGTCCACGTGAGTACGCACCCCCTCGCAAGCCATCGACGCGTTCGGCCCTATATTTTTCATAGATGCCCTCATGATTGCAGTCCAAAACATGTCGTAGACGCCACGCGTGAGTGGTTGGTGTAGGCCCAATACACGTTTTGGAAGCTTGACATGCCTGAGGAAATGCGTGGTATACGCGTTTGGGTGTCATCCTCCCACCGACTGAAATCACAAGTCACCCGTGATCGCCAATAGCATCGCCGCGCAATCCCCGGCCAATACAATTGATGATAATTTATCATATCGCCCATTCTAAGGCGGGGCGTTGCAAAATATCACGATGTTTGTTTTTTGGTATAAATCTTGCAGCGGAGTCTCGGCCGTCATTACTTGATTTTCAATGGGAATTGTATCTTTCTTGGCAATGCAAGCTCTTTGGCTGCGCCGAACTAACGTGTACAATGCTCGCAAAGCGGCTCGTGGCGGCTTTTCCATTATTCGGAAACTGCGTCCTCACATTTTCATGCGTGCTTGGTTGCAATTGTCGTAGTTTGGTACATGTGTAGTTTGTGGCCACATATTTCAACTATGTTGTTTCGGCGAGCCGGTAAAGCGCACGCCTAATACGCAGAAGGTCGCGGGTCCGATACCCGGTGAGTCCGATCATGGTATGTAGGCGTGTCACGGCCCGAGATGAACCACCGCCTTCCACAAGATTGTGCTGTCACGATGCCCCAAGCGCTTTCTATCCACGACATACCCGACCCTGTAGGTGTTGAATTCTCTTGTGTGAAGTCCGACATGCTATGCTACCACGCATGGGTTGATATATCGGTGTGATCGGGTGTCTTATTCTCTGTGAATATCACATAGTGGTCATGAGGAAAAATCACGGGTATGTATTCCAAAGATTGTTGACATGCCATACTGAGCTTCTCTTCCTACAAATTACACAAACCTTGATTCACAACCTTGTTTTAGCTCTTCCGTACTAGGGCTCTTGCAGCATATAACAATACCGATTCGGCCCATTCTCATTGTGCAACTTAGGTATGCGTGTACGATATGGGTGAGTCCTCAAACAACGCCCCGCGATTGACACCCAAACGCGTATGGGATAAATTAAAAGTCATCTTTGAGTCATCCGAGAAAGCCACATTTGCACACCTCTTGTTGATCCATTACTTGCCAAAATGGACGACCTTGCGATTGGCTTCTACGGCAATTTTGAGCTTTTCTTTCGTGCGATTGGGACAATCAAGAAACACTCTCTAAACTTGTGCTCCGGCTCACTGCCCACTAATATCCCCATACCAACATTGTAGTCGTAACCGATGCAAATGTACATCTACCCATTGTTAATGCACGCCGTAAGACCCTCTCGATCCGCGGGAGATGCATACCCTTGTATGTACCTCCTAAAGAGAGCCGTGTCCATAACGTCCTCCGTGTCCACGTGAGTACGCACCCCCTCGCAAGCCATCGACGCGTTCGGCCCTATATTTTTCATAGATGCCCTCATGATTGCAGTCCAAAACATGTCGTAGACGCCACGCGTGAGTGGTTGGTGTAGGCCCAATACACGTTTTGGAAGCTTGACATGCCTGAGGAAATGCGTGGTATACGCGTTTGGGTGTCATCCTCCCACCGACTGAAATCACAAGTCACCCGTGATCGCCAATAGCATCGCCGCGCAATCCCCGGCCAATACAATTGATGATAATTTATCATATCGCCCATTCTAAGGCGGGGCGTTGCAAAATATCACGATGTTTGTTTTTTGGTATAAATCTTGCAGCTGAGTCTCGGCCGTCATTACTTGATTTTCAATGGGAATTGTTTCTTTCTTGGCAATGCAAGCTCTTTGGCTGCGCCGAACTAACGTGTACAATGCTCGCAAAGCGGCTCGTGGCGGCTTTTCCATTATTCGGAAACTGCGTCCTCACATTTTCATGCGTGCTTGGTTGCAATTGTCGTAGTTTGGTACATGTGTAGTTTGTGGCCACATATTTCAACTATGTTGTTTCGGCGAGCCGGTAAAGCGCACGCCTAATACGCAGAAGGTCGCGGGTCCGATACCCGGTGAGTCCGATCATGGTATGTAGGCGTGTCACGGCCCGAGATGAACCACCGCCTTCCACAAGATTGTGCTGTCACGATGCCCCAAGCGCTTTCTATCCACGACATACCCGACCCTGTAGGTGTTGAATTCTCTTGTGTGAAGTCCGACATGCTATGCTACCACGCATGGGTTGATATATCGGTGTGATCGGGTGTCTTATTCTCTGTGAATATCACATAGTGGTCATGAGGAAAAATCACGGGTATGTATTCCAAAGATTGTTGACATGCCATACTGAGCTTCTCTTCCTACAAATTACACAAACCTTGATTCACAACCTTGTTTTAGCTCTTCCGTACTAGGGCTCTTGCAGCATATAACAATACCGATTCGGCCCATTCTCATTGTGCAACTTAGGTATGCGTGTACGATATGGGTGAGTCCTCAAACAACGCCCCGCGATTGACACCCAAACGCGTATGGGATAAATGAAAAGTCATCTTTGAGTCATCCGAGAAAGCCACATTTGCACACCTCTTGTTGATCCATTACTTGCCAAAATGGACGACCTTGCGATTGGCTTCTACGGCAATTTTGAGCTTTTCTTTCGTGCGATTGGGACAATCAAGAAACACTCTCTAAACTTGTGCTCCGGCTCACTGCCCACTAATATCCCCATACCAACATTGTAGTCGTAACCGATGCAAATGTACATCTACCCATTGTTAATGCACGCCGTAAGACCCTCTCGATCCGCGGGAGATGCATACCCTTGTATGTACCTCCTAAAGAGAGCCGTGTCCATAACGTCCTCCGTGTCCACGTGAGTACGCACCCCCTCGCAAGCCATCGACGCGTTCGGCCCTATATTTTTCATAGATGCCCTCATGATTGCAGTCCAAAACATGTCGTAGACGCCACGCGTGAGTGGTTGGTGTAGGCCCAATACACGTTTTGGAAGCTTGACATGCCTGAGGAAATGCGTGGTATACGCGTTTGGGTGTCATCCTCCCACCGACTGAAATCACAAGTCACCCGTGATCGCCAATAGCATCGCCGCGCAATCCCCGGCCAATACAATTGATGATAATTTATCATATCGCCCATTCTAAGGCGGGGCGTTGCAAAATATCACGATGTTTGTTTTTTGGTATAAATCTTGCAGCTGAGTCTCGGCCGTCATTACTTGATTTTCAATGGGAATTGTATCTTTCTTGGCAATGCAAGCTCTTTGGCTGCGCCGAACTAACGTGTACAATGCTCGCAAAGCGGCTCGTGGCGGCTTTTCCATTATTCGGAAACTGCGTCCTCACATTTTCATGCGTGCTTGGTTGCAATTGTCGTAGTTTGGTACATGTGTAGTTTGTGGCCACATATTTCAACTATGTTGTTTCGGCGAGCCGGTAAAGCGCACGCCTAATACGCAGAAGGTCGCGGGTCCGATACCCGGTGAGTCCGATCATGGTATGTAGGCGTGTCACGGCCCGAGATGAACCACCGCCTTCCACAAGATTGTGCTGTCACGATGCCCCAAGCGCTTTCTATCCACGACATACCCGACCCTGTAGGTGTTGAATTCTCTTGTGTGAAGTCCGACATGCTATGCTACCACGCATGGGTTGATATATCGGTGTGATCGGGTGTCTTATTCTCTGTGAATATCACATAGTGGTCATGAGGAAAAATCACGGGTATGTATTCCAAAGATTGTTGACATGCCATACTGAGCTTCTCTTCCTACAAATTACACAAACCTTGATTCACAACCTTGTTTTAGCTCTTCCGTACTAGGGCTCTTGCAGCATATAACAATACCGATTCGGCCCATTCTCATTGTGCAACTTAGGTATGCGTGTACGATATGGGTGAGTCCTCAAACAACGCCCCGCGATTGACACCCAAACGCGTATGGGATAAATGAAAAGTCATCTTTGAGTCATCCGAGAAAGCCACATTTGCACACCTCTTGTTGATCCATTACTTGCCAAAATGGACGACCTTGCGATTGGCTTCTACGGCAATTTTGAGCTTTTCTTTCGTGCGATTGGGACAATCAAGAAACACTCTCTAAACTTGTGCTCCGGCTCACTGCCCACTAATATCCCCATACCAACATTGTAGTCGTAACCGATGCAAATGTACATCTACCCATTGTTAATGCACGCCGTAAGACCCTCTCGATCCGCGGGAGATGCATACCCTTGTATGTACCTCCTAAAGAGAGCCGTGTCCATAACGTCCTCCGTGTCCACGTGAGTACGCACCCCCTCGCAAGCCATCGACGCGTTCGGCCCTATATTTTTCATAGATGCCCTCATGATTGCAGTCCAAAACATGTCGTAGACGCCACGCGTGAGTGGTTGGTGTAGGCCCAATACACGTTTTGGAAGCTTGACATGCCTGAGGAAATGCGTGGTATACGCGTTTGGGTGTCATCCTCCCACCGACTGAAATCACAAGTCACCCGTGATCGCCAATAGCATCGCCGCGCAATCCCCGGCCAATACAATTGATGATAATTTATCATATCGCCCATTCTAAGGCGGGGCGTTGCAAAATATCACGATGTTTGTTTTTTGGTATAAATCTTGCAGCGGAGTCTCGGCCGTCATTACTTGATTTTCAATGGGAATTGTTTCTTTCTTGGCAATGCAAGCTCTTTGGCTGCGCCGAACTAACGTGTACAATGCTCGCAAAGCGGCTCGTGGCGGCTTTTCCATTATTCGGAAACTGCGTCCTCACATTTTCATGCGTGCTTGGTTGCAATTGTCGTAGTTTGGTACATGTGTAGTTTGTGGCCACATATTTCAACTATGTTGTTTCGGCGAGCCGGTAAAGCGCACGCCTAATACGCAGAAGGTCGCGGGTCCGATACCCGGTGAGTCCGATCATGGTATGTAGGCGTGTCACGGCCCGAGATGAACCACCGCCTTCCACAAGATTGTGCTGTCACGATGCCCCAAGCGCTTTCTATCCACGACATACCCGACCCTGTAGGTGTTGAATTCTCTTGTGTGAAGTCCGACATGCTATGCTACCACGCATGGGTTGATATATCGGTGTGATCGGGTGTCTTATTCTCTGTGAATATCACATAGTGGTCATGAGGAAAAATCACGGGTATGTATTCCAAAGATTGTTGACATGCCATACTGAGCTTCTCTTCCTACAAATTACACAAACCTTGATTCACAACCTTGTTTTAGCTCTTCCGTACTAGGGCTCTTGCAGCATATAACAATACCGATTCGGCCCATTCTCATTGTGCAACTTAGGTATGCGTGTACGATATGGGTGAGTCCTCAAACAACGCCCCGCGATTGACACCCAAACGCGTATGGGATAAATGAAAAGTCATCTTTGAGTCATCCGAGAAAGCCACATTTGCACACCTCTTGTTGATCCATTACTTGCCAAAATGGACGACCTTGCGATTGGCTTCTACGGCAATTTTGAGCTTTTCTTTCGTGCGATTGGGACAATCAAGAAACACTCTCTAAACTTGTGCTCCGGCTCACTGCCCACTAATATCCCCATACCAACATTGTAGTCGTAACCGATGCAAATGTACATCTACCCATTGTTAATGCACGCCGTAAGACCCTCTCGATCCGCGGGAGATGCATACCCTTGTATGTACCTCCTAAAGAGAGCCGTGTCCATAACGTCCTCCGTGTCCACGTGAGTACGCACCCCCTCGCAAGCCATCGACGCGTTCGGCCCTATATTTTTCATAGATGCCCTCATGATTGCAGTCCAAAACATGTCGTAGACGCCACGCGTGAGTGGTTGGTGTAGGCCCAATACACGTTTTGGAAGCTTGACATGCCTGAGGAAATGCGTGGTATACGCGTTTGGGTGTCATCCTCCCACCGACTGAAATCACAAGTCACCCGTGATCGCCAATAGCATCGCCGCGCAATCCCCGGCCAATACAATTGATGATAATTTATCATATCGCCCATTCTAAGGCGGGGCGTTGCAAAATATCACGATGTTTGTTTTTTGGTATAAATCTTGCAGCGGAGTCTCGGCCGTCATTACTTGATTTTCAATGGGAATTGTTTCTTTCTTGGCAATGCAAGCTCTTTGGCTGCGCCGAACTAACGTGTACAATGCTCGCAAAGCGGCTCGTGGCGGCTTTTCCATTATTCGGAAACTGCGTCCTCACATTTTCATGCGTGCTTGGTTGCAATTGTCGTAGTTTGGTACATGTGTAGTTTGTGGCCACATATTTCAACTATGTTGTTTCGGCGAGCCGGTAAAGCGCACGCCTAATACGCAGAAGGTCGCGGGTCCGATACCCGGTGAGTCCGATCATGGTATGTAGGCGTGTCACGGCCCGAGATGAACCACCGCCTTCCACAAGATTGTGCTGTCACGATGCCCCAAGCGCTTTCTATCCACGACATACCCGACCCTGTAGGTGTTGAATTCTCTTGTGTGAAGTCCGACATGCTATGCTACCACGCATGGGTTGATATATCGGTGTGATCGGGTGTCTTATTCTCTGTGAATATCACATAGTGGTCATGAGGAAAAATCACGGGTATGTATTCCAAAGATTGTTGACATGCCATACTGAGCTTCTCTTCCTACAAATTACACAAACCTTGATTCACAACCTTGTTTTAGCTCTTCCGTACTAGGGCTCTTGCAGCATATAACAATACCGATTCGGCCCATTCTCATTGTGCAACTTAGGTATGCGTGTACGATATGGGTGAGTCCTCAAACAACGCCCCGCGATTGACACCCAAACGCGTATGGGATAAATGAAAAGTCATCTTTGAGTCATCCGAGAAAGCCACATTTGCACACCTCTTGTTGATCCATTACTTGCCAAAATGGACGACCTTGCGATTGGCTTCTACGGCAATTTTGAGCTTTTCTTTCGTGCGATTGGGACAATCAAGAAACACTCTCTAAACTTGTGCTCCGGCTCACTGCCCACTAATATCCCCATACCAACATTGTAGTCGTAACCGATGCAAATGTACATCTACCCATTGTTAATGCACGCCGTAAGACCCTCTCGATCCGCGGGAGATGCATACCCTTGTATGTACCTCCTAAAGAGAGCCGTGTCCATAACGTCCTCCGTGTCCACGTGAGTACGCACCCCCTCGCAAGCCATCGACGCGTTCGGCCCTATATTTTTCATAGATGCCCTCATGATTGCAGTCCAAAACATGTCGTAGACGCCACGCGTGAGTGGTTGGTGTAGGCCCAATACACGTTTTGGAAGCTTGACATGCCTGAGGAAATGCGTGGTATACGCGTTTGGGTGTCATCCTCCCACCGACTGAAATCACAAGTCACCCGTGATCGCCAATAGCATCGCCGCGCAATCCCCGGCCAATACAATTGATGATAATTTATCATATCGCCCATTCTAAGGCGGGGCGTTGCAAAATATCACGATGTTTGTTTTTTGGTATAAATCTTGCAGCGGAGTCTCGGCCGTCATTACTTGATTTTCAATGGGAATTGTTTCTTTCTTGGCAATGCAAGCTCTTTGGCTGCGCCGAACTAACGTGTACAATGCTCGCAAAGCGGCTCGTGGCGGCTTTTCCATTATTCGGAAACTGCGTCCTCACATTTTCATGCGTGCTTGGTTGCAATTGTCGTAGTTTGGTACATGTGTAGTTTGTGGCCACATATTTCAACTATGTTGTTTCGGCGAGCCGGTAAAGCGCACGCCTAATACGCAGAAGGTCGCGGGTCCGATACCCGGTGAGTCCGATCATGGTATGTAGGCGTGTCACGGCCCGAGATGAACCACCGCCTTCCACAAGATTGTGCTGTCACGATGCCCCAAGCGCTTTCTATCCACGACATACCCGACCCTGTAGGTGTTGAATTCTCTTGTGTGAAGTCCGACATGCTATGCTACCACGCATGGGTTGATATATCGGTGTGATCGGGTGTCTTATTCTCTGTGAATATCACATAGTGGTCATGAGGAAAAATCACGGGTATGTATTCCAAAGATTGTTGACATGCCATACTGAGCTTCTCTTCCTACAAATTACACAAACCTTGATTCACAACCTTGTTTTAGCTCTTCCGTACTAGGGCTCTTGCAGCATATAACAATACCGATTCGGCCCATTCTCATTGTGCAACTTAGGTATGCGTGTACGATATGGGTGAGTCCTCAAACAACGCCCCGCGATTGACACCCAAACGCGTATGGGATAAATGAAAAGTCATCTTTGAGTCATCCGAGAAAGCCACATTTGCACACCTCTTGTTGATCCATTACTTGCCAAAATGGACGACCTTGCGATTGGCTTCTACGGCAATTTTGAGCTTTTCTTTCGTGCGATTGGGACAATCAAGAAACACTCTCTAAACTTGTGCTCCGGCTCACTGCCCACTAATATCCCCATACCAACATTGTAGTCGTAACCGATGCAAATGTACATCTACCCATTGTTAATGCACGCCGTAAGACCCTCTCGATCCGCGGGAGATGCATACCCTTGTATGTACCTCCTAAAGAGAGCCGTGTCCATAACGTCCTCCGTGTCCACGTGAGTACGCACCCCCTCGCAAGCCATCGACGCGTTCGGCCCTATATTTTTCATAGATGCCCTCATGATTGCAGTCCAAAACATGTCGTAGACGCCACGCGTGAGTGGTTGGTGTAGGCCCAATACACGTTTTGGAAGCTTGACATGCCTGAGGAAATGCGTGGTATACGCGTTTGGGTGTCATCCTCCCACCGACTGAAATCACAAGTCACCCGTGATCGCCAATAGCATCGCCGCGCAATCCCCGGCCAATACAATTGATGATAATTTATCATATCGCCCATTCTAAGGCGGGGCGTTGCAAAATATCACGATGTTTGTTTTTTGGTATAAATCTTGCAGCGGAGTCTCGGCCGTCATTACTTGATTTTCAATGGGAATTGTTTCTTTCTTGGCAATGCAAGCTCTTTGGCTGCGCCGAACTAACGTGTACAATGCTCGCAAAGCGGCTCGTGGCGGCTTTTCCATTATTCGGAAACTGCGTCCTCACATTTTCATGCGTGCTTGGTTGCAATTGTCGTAGTTTGGTACATGTGTAGTTTGTGGCCACATATTTCAACTATGTTGTTTCGGCGAGCCGGTAAAGCGCACGCCTAATACGCAGAAGGTCGCGGGTCCGATACCCGGTGAGTCCGATCATGGTATGTAGGCGTGTCACGGCCCGAGATGAACCACCGCCTTCCACAAGATTGTGCTGTCACGATGCCCCAAGCGCTTTCTATCCACGACATACCCGACCCTGTAGGTGTTGAATTCTCTTGTGTGAAGTCCGACATGCTATGCTACCACGCATGGGTTGATATATCGGTGTGATCGGGTGTCTTATTCTCTGTGAATATCACATAGTGGTCATGAGGAAAAATCACGGGTATGTATTCCAAAGATTGTTGACATGCCATACTGAGCTTCTCTTCCTACAAATTACACAAACCTTGATTCACAACCTTGTTTTAGCTCTTCCGTACTAGGGCTCTTGCAGCATATAACAATACCGATTCGGCCCATTCTCATTGTGCAACTTAGGTATGCGTGTACGATATGGGTGAGTCCTCAAACAACGCCCCGCGATTGACACCCAAACGCGTATGGGATAAATTAAAAGTCATCTTTGAGTCATCCGAGAAAGCCACATTTGCACACCTCTTGTTGATCCATTACTTGCCAAAATGGACGACCTTGCGATTGGCTTCTACGGCAATTTTGAGCTTTTCTTTCGTGCGATTGGGACAATCAAGAAACACTCTCTAAACTTGTGCTCCGGCTCACTGCCCACTAATATCCCCATACCAACATTGTAGTCGTAACCGATGCAAATGTACATCTACCCATTGTTAATGCACGCCGTAAGACCCTCTCGATCCGCGGGAGATGCATACCCTTGTATGTACCTCCTAAAGAGAGCCGTGTCCATAACGTCCTCCGTGTCCACGTGAGTACGCACCCCCTCGCAAGCCATCGACGCGTTCGGCCCTATATTTTTCATAGATGCCCTCATGATTGCAGTCCAAAACATGTCGTAGACGCCACGCGTGAGTGGTTGGTGTAGGCCCAATACACGTTTTGGAAGCTTGACATGCCTGAGGAAATGCGTGGTATACGCGTTTGGGTGTCATCCTCCCACCGACTGAAATCACAAGTCACCCGTGATCGCCAATAGCATCGCCGCGCAATCCCCGGCCAATACAATTGATGATAATTTATCATATCGCCCATTCTAAGGCGGGGCGTTGCAAAATATCACGATGTTTGTTTTTTGGTATAAATCTTGCAGCGGAGTCTCGGCCGTCATTACTTGATTTTCAATGGGAATTGTTTCTTTCTTGGCAATGCAAGCTCTTTGGCTGCGCCGAACTAACGTGTACAATGCTCGCAAAGCGGCTCGTGGCGGCTTTTCCATTATTCGGAAACTGCGTCCTCACATTTTCATGCGTGCTTGGTTGCAATTGTCGTAGTTTGGTACATGTGTAGTTTGTGGCCACATATTTCAACTATGTTGTTTCGGCGAGCCGGTAAAGCGCACGCCTAATACGCAGAAGGTCGCGGGTCCGATACCCGGTGAGTCCGATCATGGTATGTAGGCGTGTCACGGCCCGAGATGAACCACCGCCTTCCACAAGATTGTGCTGTCACGATGCCCCAAGCGCTTTCTATCCACGACATACCCGACCCTGTAGGTGTTGAATTCTCTTGTGTGAAGTCCGACATGCTATGCTACCACGCATGGGTTGATATATCGGTGTGATCGGGTGTCTTATTCTCTGTGAATATCACATAGTGGTCATGAGGAAAAATCACGGGTATGTATTCCAAAGATTGTTGACATGCCATACTGAGCTTCTCTTCCTACAAATTACACAAACCTTGATTCACAACCTTGTTTTAGCTCTTCCGTACTAGGGCTCTTGCAGCATATAACAATACCGATTCGGCCCATTCTCATTGTGCAACTTAGGTATGCGTGTACGATATGGGTGAGTCCTCAAACAACGCCCCGCGATTGACACCCAAACGCGTATGGGATAAATGAAAAGTCATCTTTGAGTCATCCGAGAAAGCCACATTTGCACACCTCTTGTTGATCCATTACTTGCCAAAATGGACGACCTTGCGATTGGCTTCTACGGCAATTTTGAGCTTTTCTTTCGTGCGATTGGGACAATCAAGAAACACTCTCTAAACTTGTGCTCCGGCT
Source organism: Tetraselmis chui (assembly GCA_026401115.1). Taxonomy (NCBI): domain Eukaryota; kingdom Viridiplantae; phylum Chlorophyta; class Chlorodendrophyceae; order Chlorodendrales; family Chlorodendraceae; genus Tetraselmis; species Tetraselmis chui. The sequence goes on along the minus strand of JAPMLY010002883.1, from coordinate 33,306 downwards.
CACTGCCCACTAATATCCCCATACCAACATTGTAGTCGTAACCGATGCAAATGTACATCTACCCATTGTTAATGCACGCCGTAAGACCCTCTCGATCCGCGGGAGATGCATACCCTTGTATGTACCTCCTAAAGAGAGCCGTGTCCATAACGTCCTCCGTGTCCACGTGAGTACGCACCCCCTCGCAAGCCATCGACGCGTTCGGCCCTATATTTTTCATAGATGCCCTCATGATTGCAGTCCAAAACATGTCGTAGACGCCACGCGTGAGTGGTTGGTGTAGGCCCAATACACGTTTTGGAAGCTTGACATGCCTGAGGAAATGCGTGGTATACGCGTTTGGGTGTCATCCTCCCACCGACTGAAATCACAAGTCACCCGTGATCGCCAATAGCATCGCCGCGCAATCCCCGGCCAATACAATTGATGATAATTTATCATATCGCCCATTCTAAGGCGGGGCGTTGCAAAATATCACGATGTTTGTTTTTTGGTATAAATCTTGCAGCGGAGTCTCGGCCGTCATTACTTGATTTTCAATGGGAATTGTATCTTTCTTGGCAATGCAAGCTCTTTGGCTGCGCCGAACTAACGTGTACAATGCTCGCAAAGCGGCTCGTGGCGGCTTTTCCATTATTCGGAAACTGCGTCCTCACATTTTCATGCGTGCTTGGTTGCAATTGTCGTAGTTTGGTACATGTGTAGTTTGTGGCCACATATTTCAACTATGTTGTTTCGGCGAGCCGGTAAAGCGCACGCCTAATACGCAGAAGGTCGCGGGTCCGATACCCGGTGAGTCCGATCATGGTATGTAGGCGTGTCACGGCCCGAGATGAACCACCGCCTTCCACAAGATTGTGCTGTCACGATGCCCCAAGCGCTTTCTATCCACGACATACCCGACCCTGTAGGTGTTGAATTCTCTTGTGTGAAGTCCGACATGCTATGCTACCACGCATGGGTTGATATATCGGTGTGATCGGGTGTCTTATTCTCTGTGAATATCACATAGTGGTCATGAGGAAAAATCACGGGTATGTATTCCAAAGATTGTTGACATGCCATACTGAGCTTCTCTTCCTACAAATTACACAAACCTTGATTCACAACCTTGTTTTAGCTCTTCCGTACTAGGGCTCTTGCAGCATATAACAATACCGATTCGGCCCATTCTCATTGTGCAACTTAGGTATGCGTGTACGATATGGGTGAGTCCTCAAACAACGCCCCGCGATTGACACCCAAACGCGTATGGGATAAATGAAAAGTCATCTTTGAGTCATCCGAGAAAGCCACATTTGCACACCTCTTGTTGATCCATTACTTGCCAAAATGGACGACCTTGCGATTGGCTTCTACGGCAATTTTGAGCTTTTCTTTCGTGCGATTGGGACAATCAAGAAACACTCTCTAAACTTGTGCTCCGGCTCACTGCCCACTAATATCCCCATACCAACATTGTAGTCGTAACCGATGCAAATGTACATCTACCCATTGTTAATGCACGCCGTAAGACCCTCTCGATCCGCGGGAGATGCATACCCTTGTATGTACCTCCTAAAGAGAGCCGTGTCCATAACGTCCTCCGTGTCCACGTGAGTACGCACCCCCTCGCAAGCCATCGACGCGTTCGGCCCTATATTTTTCATAGATGCCCTCATGATTGCAGTCCAAAACATGTCGTAGACGCCACGCGTGAGTGGTTGGTGTAGGCCCAATACACGTTTTGGAAGCTTGACATGCCTGAGGAAATGCGTGGTATACGCGTTTGGGTGTCATCCTCCCACCGACTGAAATCACAAGTCACCCGTGATCGCCAATAGCATCGCCGCGCAATCCCCGGCCAATACAATTGATGATAATTTATCATATCGCCCATTCTAAGGCGGGGCGTTGCAAAATATCACGATGTTTGTTTTTTGGTATAAATCTTGCAGCGGAGTCTCGGCCGTCATTACTTGATTTTCAATGGGAATTGTTTCTTTCTTGGCAATGCAAGCTCTTTGGCTGCGCCGAACTAACGTGTACAATGCTCGCAAAGCGGCTCGTGGCGGCTTTTCCATTATTCGGAAACTGCGTCCTCACATTTTCATGCGTGCTTGGTTGCAATTGTCGTAGTTTGGTACATGTGTAGTTTGTGGCCACATATTTCAACTATGTTGTTTCGGCGAGCCGGTAAAGCGCACGCCTAATACGCAGAAGGTCGCGGGTCCGATACCCGGTGAGTCCGATCATGGTATGTAGGCGTGTCACGGCCCGAGATGAACCACCGCCTTCCACAAGATTGTGCTGTCACGATGCCCCAAGCGCTTTCTATCCACGACATACCCGACCCTGTAGGTGTTGAATTCTCTTGTGTGAAGTCCGACATGCTATGCTACCACGCATGGGTTGATATATCGGTGTGATCGGGTGTCTTATTCTCTGTGAATATCACATAGTGGTCATGAGGAAAAATCACGGGTATGTATTCCAAAGATTGTTGACATGCCATACTGAGCTTCTCTTCCTACAAATTACACAAACCTTGATTCACAACCTTGTTTTAGCTCTTCCGTACTAGGGCTCTTGCAGCATATAACAATACCGATTCGGCCCATTCTCATTGTGCAACTTAGGTATGCGTGTACGATATGGGTGAGTCCTCAAACAACGCCCCGCGATTGACACCCAAACGCGTATGGGATAAATGAAAAGTCATCTTTGAGTCATCCGAGAAAGCCACATTTGCACACCTCTTGTTGATCCATTACTTGCCAAAATGGACGACCTTGCGATTGGCTTCTACGGCAATTTTGAGCTTTTCTTTCGTGCGATTGGGACAATCAAGAAACACTCTCTAAACTTGTGCTCCGGCTCACTGCCCACTAATATCCCCATACCAACATTGTAGTCGTAACCGATGCAAATGTACATCTACCCATTGTTAATGCACGCCGTAAGACCCTCTCGATCCGCGGGAGATGCATACCCTTGTATGTACCTCCTAAAGAGAGCCGTGTCCATAACGTCCTCCGTGTCCACGTGAGTACGCACCCCCTCGCAAGCCATCGACGCGTTCGGCCCTATATTTTTCATAGATGCCCTCATGATTGCAGTCCAAAACATGTCGTAGACGCCACGCGTGAGTGGTTGGTGTAGGCCCAATACACGTTTTGGAAGCTTGACATGCCTGAGGAAATGCGTGGTATACGCGTTTGGGTGTCATCCTCCCACCGACTGAAATCACAAGTCACCCGTGATCGCCAATAGCATCGCCGCGCAATCCCCGGCCAATACAATTGATGATAATTTATCATATCGCCCATTCTAAGGCGGGGCGTTGCAAAATATCACGATGTTTGTTTTTTGGTATAAATCTTGCAGCTGAGTCTCGGCCGTCATTACTTGATTTTCAATGGGAATTGTATCTTTCTTGGCAATGCAAGCTCTTTGGCTGCGCCGAACTAACGTGTGCAATGCTCGCAAAGCGGCTCGTGGCGGCTTTTCCATTATTCGGAAACTGCGTCCTCACATTTTCATGCGTGCTTGGTTGCAATTGTCGTAGTTTGGTACATGTGTAGTTTGTGGCCACATATTTCAACTATGTTGTTTCGGCGAGCCGGTAAAGCGCACGCCTAATACGCAGAAGGTCGCGGGTCCGATACCCGGTGAGTCCGATCATGGTATGTAGGCGTGTCACGGCCCGAGATGAACCACCGCCTTCCACAAGATTGTGCTGTCACGATGCCCCAAGCGCTTTCTATCCACGACATACCCGACCCTGTAGGTGTTGAATTCTCTTGTGTGAAGTCCGACATGCTATGCTACCACGCATGGGTTGATATATCGGTGTGATCGGGTGTCTTATTCTCTGTGAATATCACATAGTGGTCATGAGGAAAAATCACGGGTATGTATTCCAAAGATTGTTGACATGCCATACTGAGCTTCTCTTCCTACAAATTACACAAACCTTGATTCACAACCTTGTTTTAGCTCTTCCGTACTAGGGCTCTTGCAGCATATAACAATACCGATTCGGCCCATTCTCATTGTGCAACTTAGGTATGCGTGTACGATATGGGTGAGTCCTCAAACAACGCCCCGCGATTGACACCCAAACGCGTATGGGATAAATGAAAAGTCATCTTTGAGTCATCCGAGAAAGCCACATTTGCACACCTCTTGTTGATCCATTACTTGCCAAAATGGACGACCTTGCGATTGGCTTCTACGGCAATTTTGAGCTTTTCTTTCGTGCGATTGGGACAATCAAGAAACACTCTCTAAACTTGTGCTCCGGCTCACTGCCCACTAATATCCCCATACCAACATTGTAGTCGTAACCGATGCAAATGTACATCTACCCATTGTTAATGCACGCCGTAAGACCCTCTCGATCCGCGGGAGATGCATACCCTTGTATGTACCTCCTAAAGAGAGCCGTGTCCATAACGTCCTCCGTGTCCACGTGAGTACGCACCCCCTCGCAAGCCATCGACGCGTTCGGCCCTATATTTTTCATAGATGCCCTCATGATTGCAGTCCAAAACATGTCGTAGACGCCACGCGTGAGTGGTTGGTGTAGGCCCAATACACGTTTTGGAAGCTTGACATGCCTGAGGAAATGCGTGGTATACGCGTTTGGGTGTCATCCTCCCACCGACTGAAATCACAAGTCACCCGTGATCGCCAATAGCATCGCCGCGCAATCCCCGGCCAATACAATTGATGATAATTTATCATATCGCCCATTCTAAGGCGGGGCGTTGCAAAATATCACGATGTTTGTTTTTTGGTATAAATCTTGCAGCGGAGTCTCGGCCGTCATTACTTGATTTTCAATGGGAATTGTATCTTTCTTGGCAATGCAAGCTCTTTGGCTGCGCCGAACTAACGTGTACAATGCTCGCAAAGCGGCTCGTGGCGGCTTTTCCATTATTCGGAAACTGCGTCCTCACATTTTCATGCGTGCTTGGTTGCAATTGTCGTAGTTTGGTACATGTGTAGTTTGTGGCCACATATTTCAACTATGTTGTTTCGGCGAGCCGGTAAAGCGCACGCCTAATACGCAGAAGGTCGCGGGTCCGATACCCGGTGAGTCCGATCATGGTATGTAGGCGTGTCACGGCCCGAGATGAACCACCGCCTTCCACAAGATTGTGCTGTCACGATGCCCCAAGCGCTTTCTATCCACGACATACCCGACCCTGTAGGTGTTGAATTCTCTTGTGTGAAGTCCGACATGCTATGCTACCACGCATGGGTTGATATATCGGTGTGATCGGGTGTCTTATTCTCTGTGAATATCACATAGTGGTCATGAGGAAAAATCACGGGTATGTATTCCAAAGATTGTTGACATGCCATACTGAGCTTCTCTTCCTACAAATTACACAAACCTTGATTCACAACCTTGTTTTAGCTCTTCCGTACTAGGGCTCTTGCAGCATATAACAATACCGATTCGGCCCATTCTCATTGTGCAACTTAGGTATGCGTGTACGATATGGGTGAGTCCTCAAACAACGCCCCGCGATTGACACCCAAACGCGTATGGGATAAATGAAAAGTCATCTTTGAGTCATCCGAGAAAGCCACATTTGCACACCTCTTGTTGATCCATTACTTGCCAAAATGGACGACCTTGCGATTGGCTTCTACGGCAATTTTGAGCTTTTCTTTCGTGCGATTGGGACAATCAAGAAACACTCTCTAAACTTGTGCTCCGGCTCACTGCCCACTAATATCCCCATACCAACATTGTAGTCGTAACCGATGCAAATGTACATCTACCCATTGTTAATGCACGCCGTAAGACCCTCTCGATCCGCGGGAGATGCATACCCTTGTATGTACCTCCTAAAGAGAGCCGTGTCCATAACGTCCTCCGTGTCCACGTGAGTACGCACCCCCTCGCAAGCCATCGACGCGTTCGGCCCTATATTTTTCATAGATGCCCTCATGATTGCAGTCCAAAACATGTCGTAGACGCCACGCGTGAGTGGTTGGTGTAGGCCCAATACACGTTTTGGAAGCTTGACATGCCTGAGGAAATGCGTGGTATACGCGTTTGGGTGTCATCCTCCCACCGACTGAAATCACAAGTCACCCGTGATCGCCAATAGCATCGCCGCGCAATCCCCGGCCAATACAATTGATGATAATTTATCATATCGCCCATTCTAAGGCGGGGCGTTGCAAAATATCACGATGTTTGTTTTTTGGTATAAATCTTGCAGCGGAGTCTCGGCCGTCATTACTTGATTTTCAATGGGAATTGTTTCTTTCTTGGCAATGCAAGCTCTTTGGCTGCGCCGAACTAACGTGTACAATGCTCGCAAAGCGGCTCGTGGCGGCTTTTCCATTATTCGGAAACTGCGTCCTCACATTTTCATGCGTGCTTGGTTGCAATTGTCGTAGTTTGGTACATGTGTAGTTTGTGGCCACATATTTCAACTATGTTGTTTCGGCGAGCCGGTAAAGCGCACGCCTAATACGCAGAAGGTCGCGGGTCCGATACCCGGTGAGTCCGATCATGGTATGTAGGCGTGTCACGGCCCGAGATGAACCACCGCCTTCCACAAGATTGTGCTGTCACGATGCCCCAAGCGCTTTCTATCCACGACATACCCGACCCTGTAGGTGTTGAATTCTCTTGTGTGAAGTCCGACATGCTATGCTACCACGCATGGGTTGATATATCGGTGTGATCGGGTGTCTTATTCTCTGTGAATATCACATAGTGGTCATGAGGAAAAATCACGGGTATGTATTCCAAAGATTGTTGACATGCCATACTGAGCTTCTCTTCCTACAAATTACACAAACCTTGATTCACAACCTTGTTTTAGCTCTTCCGTACTAGGGCTCTTGCAGCATATAACAATACCGATTCGGCCCATTCTCATTGTGCAACTTAGGTATGCGTGTACGATATGGGTGAGTCCTCAAACAACGCCCCGCGATTGACACCCAAACGCGTATGGGATAAATGAAAAGTCATCTTTGAGTCATCCGAGAAAGCCACATTTGCACACCTCTTGTTGATCCATTACTTGCCAAAATGGACGACCTTGCGATTGGCTTCTACGGCAATTTTGAGCTTTTCTTTCGTGCGATTGGGACAATCAAGAAACACTCTCTAAACTTGTGCTCCGGCTCACTGCCCACTAATATCCCCATACCAACATTGTAGTCGTAACCGATGCAAATGTACATCTACCCATTGTTAATGCACGCCGTAAGACCCTCTCGATCCGCGGGAGATGCATACCCTTGTATGTACCTCCTAAAGAGAGCCGTGTCCATAACGTCCTCCGTGTCCACGTGAGTACGCACCCCCTCGCAAGCCATCGACGCGTTCGGCCCTATATTTTTCATAGATGCCCTCATGATTGCAGTCCAAAACATGTCGTAGACGCCACGCGTGAGTGGTTGGTGTAGGCCCAATACACGTTTTGGAAGCTTGACATGCCTGAGGAAATGCGTGGTATACGCGTTTGGGTGTCATCCTCCCACCGACTGAAATCACAAGTCACCCGTGATCGCCAATAGCATCGCCGCGCAATCCCCGGCCAATACAATTGATGATAATTTATCATATCGCCCATTCTAAGGCGGGGCGTTGCAAAATATCACGATGTTTGTTTTTTGGTATAAATCTTGCAGCGGAGTCTCGGCCGTCATTACTTGATTTTCAATGGGAATTGTATCTTTCTTGGCAATGCAAGCTCTTTGGCTGCGCCGAACTAACGTGTACAATGCTCGCAAAGCGGCTCGTGGCGGCTTTTCCATTATTCGGAAACTGCGTCCTCACATTTTCATGCGTGCTTGGTTGCAATTGTCGTAGTTTGGTACATGTGTAGTTTGTGGCCACATATTTCAACTATGTTGTTTCGGCGAGCCGGTAAAGCGCACGCCTAATACGCAGAAGGTCGCGGGTCCGATACCCGGTGAGTCCGATCATGGTATGTAGGCGTGTCACGGCCCGAGATGAACCACCGCCTTCCACAAGATTGTGCTGTCACGATGCCCCAAGCGCTTTCTATCCACGACATACCCGACCCTGTAGGTGTTGAATTCTCTTGTGTGAAGTCCGACATGCTATGCTACCACGCATGGGTTGATATATCGGTGTGATCGGGTGTCTTATTCTCTGTGAATATCACATAGTGGTCATGAGGAAAAATCACGGGTATGTATTCCAAAGATTGTTGACATGCCATACTGAGCTTCTCTTCCTACAAATTACACAAACCTTGATTCACAACCTTGTTTTAGCTCTTCCGTACTAGGGCTCTTGCAGCATATAACAATACCGATTCGGCCCATTCTCATTGTGCAACTTAGGTATGCGTGTACGATATGGGTGAGTCCTCAAACAACGCCCCGCGATTGACACCCAAACGCGTATGGGATAAATGAAAAGTCATCTTTGAGTCATCCGAGAAAGCCACATTTGCACACCTCTTGTTGATCCATTACTTGCCAAAATGGACGACCTTGCGATTGGCTTCTACGGCAATTTTGAGCTTTTCTTTCGTGCGATTGGGACAATCAAGAAACACTCTCTAAACTTGTGCTCCGGCTCACTGCCCACTAATATCCCCATACCAACATTGTAGTCGTAACCGATGCAAATGTACATCTACCCATTGTTAATGCACGCCGTAAGACCCTCTCGATCCGCGGGAGATGCATACCCTTGTATGTACCTCCTAAAGAGAGCCGTGTCCATAACGTCCTCCGTGTCCACGTGAGTACGCACCCCCTCGCAAGCCATCGACGCGTTCGGCCCTATATTTTTCATAGATGCCCTCATGATTGCAGTCCAAAACATGTCGTAGACGCCACGCGTGAGTGGTTGGTGTAGGCCCAATACACGTTTTGGAAGCTTGACATGCCTGAGGAAATGCGTGGTATACGCGTTTGGGTGTCATCCTCCCACCGACTGAAATCACAAGTCACCCGTGATCGCCAATAGCATCGCCGCGCAATCCCCGGCCAATACAATTGATGATAATTTATCATATCGCCCATTCTAAGGCGGGGCGTTGCAAAATATCACGATGTTTGTTTTTTGGTATAAATCTTGCAGCGGAGTCTCGGCCGTCATTACTTGATTTTCAATGGGAATTGTTTCTTTCTTGGCAATGCAAGCTCTTTGGCTGCGCCGAACTAACGTGTACAATGCTCGCAAAGCGGCTCGTGGCGGCTTTTCCATTATTCGGAAACTGCGTCCTCACATTTTCATGCGTGCTTGGTTGCAATTGTCGTAGTTTGGTACATGTGTAGTTTGTGGCCACATATTTCAACTATGTTGTTTCGGCGAGCCGGTAAAGCGCACGCCTAATACGCAGAAGGTCGCGGGTCCGATACCCGGTGAGTCCGATCATGGTATGTAGGCGTGTCACGGCCCGAGATGAACCACCGCCTTCCACAAGATTGTGCTGTCACGATGCCCCAAGCGCTTTCTATCCACGACATACCCGACCCTGTAGGTGTTGAATTCTCTTGTGTGAAGTCCGACATGCTATGCTACCACGCATGGGTTGATATATCGGTGTGATCGGGTGTCTTATTCTCTGTGAATATCACATAGTGGTCATGAGGAAAAATCACGGGTATGTATTCCAAAGATTGTTGACATGCCATACTGAGCTTCTCTTCCTACAAATTACACAAACCTTGATTCACAACCTTGTTTTAGCTCTTCCGTACTAGGGCTCTTGCAGCATATAACAATACCGATTCGGCCCATTCTCATTGTGCAACTTAGGTATGCGTGTACGATATGGGTGAGTCCTCAAACAACGCCCCGCGATTGACACCCAAACGCGTATGGGATAAATGAAAAGTCATCTTTGAGTCATCCGAGAAAGCCACATTTGCACACCTCTTGTTGATCCATTACTTGCCAAAATGGACGACCTTGCGATTGGCTTCTACGGCAATTTTGAGCTTTTCTTTCGTGCGATTGGGACAATCAAGAAACACTCTCTAAACTTGTGCTCCGGCTCACTGCCCACTAATATCCCCATACCAACATTGTAGTCGTAACCGATGCAAATGTACATCTACCCATTGTTAATGCACGCCGTAAGACCCTCTCGATCCGCGGGAGATGCATACCCTTGTATGTACCTCCTAAAGAGAGCCGTGTCCATAACGTCCTCCGTGTCCACGTGAGTACGCACCCCCTCGCAAGCCATCGACGCGTTCGGCCCTATATTTTTCATAGATGCCCTCATGATTGCAGTCCAAAACATGTCGTAGACGCCACGCGTGAGTGGTTGGTGTAGGCCCAATACACGTTTTGGAAGCTTGACATGCCTGAGGAAATGCGTGGTATACGCGTTTGGGTGTCATCCTCCCACCTGTGATAGGCAAGTGCTAGGCACTTGCTGAGGGTGAGATGACATGCAGTGTCACTCACCGAGTGTAAGTATTCCTTATTGCCCCCTCAACTTTGATAGGTTATGGGCCCTCTAGCTGCTAGTTGTTGGAGTCATTTGTCTTGACTGGAACCTAGAGCTTGCTTCTCGAAGAGTGGTAGACCTTTGTGGTGTCGCACGATACGTGAGGTGCGGCTGGCTCACAAAGTGGCTGGCTCTTGCTTGTGTTTGTAGCTTTACTTCGATACCCGGCTGGTAGCGACTTGTTTGTGTCGCTTGGAGCCGGCTTGAACCCCCGAACGCCGTCTCGTGTGATGTGAAGATCGGCTTGCTTTCCTTTGTGATACCTTGGCGCTTTCTGGAATTTTATTCGCTTCCGGAGCTTGTCACCCGCCAGTTTCTTTTCTCGTGAAAGCCTCTATAGTGGTCCGGCTGAATTTTCGGAAAGGCATCTTACCACATGTGTACTAGCACTCCTGTACGGCGTCACTTGACCGACCTTCTGAGACTCGTTTCTGATTGCCTTGGCTGTATAGACTCCGGGAGTACAACTGCGTCTTCGGTCAGCCCTTTGTCGTCTCCTTTTCTGAGCCGTGTTGCCCGCCTCTTCACCGGTACTTGGTGGTTTTTCTTGTTGGCATTTTTTCCTGATTTTCTGGTGCTCTTGCGAGCGCATCCGACGTACCTGCTATGGACTCCGTGAAACTACCCAAGTTCAGTGGGGAGAGACGAGATTTTGACGTGTGGAAGAAACGTTTCCGTGCATTTGGCTTGATGCAAAAGTGGGCTCCGGCTTTGTCGTCGGATGGTGCCGCTTCCTCTCAACAAGAAGTCGACATGTACTCCACATTGATTCTTGCGCTGCCGGAGGACGACCTTTCCATTATCGAGAATGTTAGCGAGGATGACAAGACCTGCGGCCACACTGCATGGACTGCGTTAGTCAATCATTATGAGGACGATGGTATTTACCGGTGTACGGAACTATTGCAGGACTTGGAGACGCCGCAAGCGGACGGCGAGAGCGGCATTCAATACCTGAACCGGTTAGTTCGACTGCAACGACAGCTTGCCCGAGTTGGGGACGTCGTCCACGACCGGCGTATCATCATGTACTTGGTGAAGGGCCTGCGCAGCGAATACCACTCCATCACCGACACGTGGGACGTACACGACCTCAACATGGATACCGTCAAGCGTGATCTTCGTCAAAAGGGCATGCGCATCGAGAGTCGTGCGCAATCACATACAACGGAGCCCCCAACGCCTACGGCTTTTGCAGCGTCTCATGATGACTCAACGACTGACCTTTTGAAGCGGCAAGTCTCCGAGCTCCAAGACCAACTGAAGTCTCTTCAAGGAGCTGCGACTACTCGTCGTACCTCATATGGCAGAGGCGGTGCGAGAATTTTTCGTGGTGTTTGCTATGGCTGTGGTAAGAAGGGCCATCGCAGGTCCGAGTGCCATGTCAACAACACCGGAGGTCACTCTGCGCAAGTGGGCTCCCCGGTTGCTTTTCCGGCGGTCATGGACGTGACAGCCACCCCTGCGAGGCCATTCTCCGAGGCTCGACACATGTTCGAGCGCGATGGGGAAACGTGGATGTGGTTGGCCGACAGCGGCGCCAGCCATCACATGACTAGTGTGCGCCGTGACTTCTGTGAGTATCGAGCGCTCACCGACCGGCTTTGGGTGAATGGTATCAGCGCCCGCGCTGTTGGAGTGGGCTCGGTCCGCATCATTGTGAAGGCTGAAGATGGAGAGGAGATTCCTGCCACGCTAAAGAATGTGCTCCACGTTCCTGAGCTATCCCGTCGTGCGTCGTGGTCTTACCATCGGCTATTCAGCCTCACCCAAGCTCGGCGACAAGGTCATTCTGTGGTGCTAGCTGACCCCGTGGACCACCTTCGTCTTCATGCCGGTCATGGTGGTGGCGTGGTGGTTCCGTTGGAGCGCGCGCATTTGTTGGTGTGGTTGCCGGCCACTCAGGTGGAGGGTGTGGCGTTTTCTGCGTCGGAGAAGTTGGGCTTCTGTGAGACGTGTGCTGTGTGTAAGTCGCACGTCCGCCGTATCTCTCGTGAGCCGGCTGACCGGAACGTTGGTGTCTTTGAGGTCCTCGGCTTAGACTTCTGCGGTCCTATGAGTGTTCCATCCTTGGGAGGACGGCGGTACAGCTTGTGTGCGGTTGATTTCCGGAGCCGTTTCATGCTGCATGATGCGGTCCGCTCCAAGGACGAGGCTCCCGCCTCGTTCCGTCGCATGTTGACTACCATCCGCTCTCTTGGGCACACGGTTCGTCGTCTTAGGGTGGACAATGACACGGTGTTCTTAGGTGCTGCCTTCCGAAACCTCTTGGATGAGTTCAACATCGCTGTGGAGATCACTGCCCCTTACGCGCATTGGCAACATGGCCGGATTGAGCGGCAGTGGGGGACATTGGTCCCGATGGCGCAGTCAATGATCCGGCAAGCCGCGCTGCCTAAATCGTATTGGGCTCTAGCGATGGCCGCTGCGGTGCATGTCCGCAATCGTGTGCATAGTAGCGGAGCCGGCGGTGTACCTTTCACCTTGGCGACCGGTAGACGAGCTGATCTGAGCTCCATGCGGGTCTTCGGCTGTCCGGCCTATGTCCACGTTGACAAGTCTCAACGCCGCAAACTTGACGATCGCGCGTGGAAGGGTGTCTTTGTGGGCTACGCTTCCGAATCACCTGCGTGGTTGGTGTACAATCCTGCTACTCGTCGGGTGGTGAGCAGCCGTAACGTGGTGTTCGATGAGGCTGCAGTCCTCTCCATGGGGGAGAGCAATGCGGAGCAACGCACTGATGATGAAGAGGACAGCATCCCGCGCACCATGTGTAGCGAAGAACGGGATACACCTTCGGGGGAGTCGCCGCTACGGGAGTCGCGGCAGCATTCCGGGTCGACGGAAGATGAACGGGACATGCATTCGGGGGAGACTCCACGTCCAAGGTATAATCTTCGATCCACTGCCGCACCACAGCAATGCGTACCCAGTCCAAGGTATAATCTCCGTTCAGCGGGCGCTTCGGGAGATAGATGGACTACGGGAAGTACCGCGGCTATTAAGTCATCCAGCAGCCCGACCGTTCAAGAGCCGGTGTCATACAAGCAAGCGCTGAGGAGTCCCCAATCGGGGGAGTGGGAGGCAGCTATCAAGAGCGAGTACGACTCACTTGTATCTCGGAAAACCTGGACATTGGTCCCTTGTCCTGCCGGTCGCAAACTCGTAGATTCCAAGTGGGTGTTCAAGCTGAAGCGCGATGCCAATGGACAGATTGCAAGGTACAAAGCAAGACTTGTGGCTCGCGGGTTTACTCAGGAGAAGGGTGTGGACTACCACGAGACCTTCGCTCCCACAGTGAGGGTGATTTCTATTCGAACGTTGCTCGCGCTTGCTGCTTATAATGATTGGGAGGTGGAGCAGCTTGATGTGGTGACGGCATTTTTGGAGGCCGATATCGAGGAGGAAATCTACATGAGGCAGCCGGAAGGATTCCGTCACTTCGACATCAATGGAGAGGAGCGAGTGTGCTTGTTGAAGAAATCATTGTATGGCCTCAAGCAAGCTCCTAGGAACTGGAATAAGACCATCACAGCATGGCTAGAGGAGTATGGCTTTACCCAATCCAAGGTGGATCCCGGCATTTACGTCTTCATCAAGGAGGGTGAGCTTTATGTCTTGGCGTTGTACGTGGACGACAGCATCATCGTCGGACCAGCGGGTAGCTTCATCGTTGGGTTCAAGTCGGCTTTCGGCGAAAGGTTCAACGTGCAAGACCTCGGTCCAGTGTCTTGGTTGCTTGGCATGACAGTCGAGCGTGATCGTGGCAGCCGCACCATCAGGATTGGACAACAACAATACGTCTTAGATATGTTGGAGCGCTTCAACATGATGGGCTGCAAGCCAGTTGGCTCACCTATGGCGGTCGATGCTTTGAGCAATTGTGTGGAGACGTCGACATCAAGGTTGCCTCCCGGTCTAGTGCCGTACCAAAGCTTGATCGGCAGCTTGTTGTACGCTTCCGTAAGCACACGGCCCGACATCACCATGGCTGTTAGCCACCTTAGTAGGTACATGTCCGACCCCTCTCAGTCACATTGGGAGCAAGCCAAGAGGGTGCTCCGCTACCTCAAGGGGACCGCAGATTCGGTCTTGATGTACGGTGGCGCACCCTCATCAAAGGTGGTAGGATGGTCAGATTCTGACTACGCGAGTGATATTGGCGAGCGGCGCTCTCGCACGGGGTATGTGTTCATGCTCAACGGTGCAGCGGTGAGCTGGAAAAGTCAGCGGCAACAAACTGTGGCGTTGTCGACAGCGGAGGCAGAGTATATGGCGCTGACTGCGGCCACTCAGGAGGCGATGTTTTTGAAGCAACTACTCCACGAGTTTCACCAAGACTCCGGGTCTCCCATCACAATTCACGAGGACAATCAGAGTTGTATTGCACTCAGCAAGAATAGCATGACGACCGGACGCAGCAAGCACATGGACGTGAGGTACCACTTCTGTCGGGAGAAGGTGGAGAGCGGAGACATCGAGGTGCAATATTGTGCGACGGAGAACATGCTTGCTGATGTGCTTACCAAGCCATTAGTGAGTGCAAGGCACGGCAAGTTGTGCAATGCCATCATGGGATTGCCTGCGTAGCAAGGGGGAGTGTTGCGAGACATGGTTTTGTGTGGTAATCAAGTTGCTACACAGCAATGTTGGTCGAGTAGCATCGTGATAGTACGGCTGTGACTCAGCACAATAAGATGATAAGCCAATCAACAATAGAGAGGATTAGGTTGCTGATGGTGGCAAGTTGCTGAGCGTTAGATATCATCTAAAGGCTCAGCTTGCAGCTGTGTCTCGGCCGTCATCACTTGATGTTTAATGGGAATTGTATCTTTCTTGGCAATGCAAGCTCTTTGGCTGCGCCGAACTAACGTGTGCAATGCTCGCAAAGCGGCTCGTGGCGGCTTTTCCATTATTCGGAAACTGCGTCCTCACATTTTCATGCGTGCTTGGTTGCAATTGTCGTAGTTTGGTACATGTGTAGTTTGTGGCCACATATTTCAACTATGTTGTTTCGGCGAGCCGGTAAAGCGCACGCCTAATACGCAGAAGGTCGCGGGTCCGATACCCGGTGAGTCCGATCATGGTATGTAGGCGTGTCACGGCCCGAGATGAACCACCGCCTTCCACAAGATTGTGCTGTCACGATGCCCCAAGCGCTTTCTATCCACGACATACCCGACCCTGTAGGTGTTGAATTCTCTTGTGTGAAGTCCGACATGCTATGCTACCACGCATGGGTTGATATATCGGTGTGATCGGGTGTCTTATTCTCTGTGAATATCACATAGTGGTCATGAGGAAAAATCACGGGTATGTATTCCAAAGATTGTTGACATGCCATACTGAGCTTCTCTTCCTACAAATTACACAAACCTTGATTCACAACCTTGTTTTAGCTCTTCCGTACTAGGGCTCTTGCAGCATATAACAATACCGATTCGGCCCATTCTCATTGTGCAACTTAGGTATGCGTGTACGATATGGGTGAGTCCTCAAACAACGCCCCGCGATTGACACCCAAACGCGTATGGGATAAATGAAAAGTCATCTTTGAGTCATCCGAGAAAGCCACATTTGCACACCTCTTGTTGATCCATTACTTGCCAAAATGGACGACCTTGCGATTGGCTTCTACGGCAATTTTGAGCTTTTCTTTCGTGCGATTGGGACAATCAAGAAACACTCTCTAAACTTGTGCTCCGGCTCACTGCCCACTAATATCCCCATACCAACATTGTAGTCGTAACCGATGCAAATGTACATCTACCCATTGTTAATGCACGCCGTAAGACCCTCTCGATCCGCGGGAGATGCATACCCTTGTATGTACCTCCTAAAGAGAGCCGTGTCCATAACGTCCTCCGTGTCCACGTGAGTACGCACCCCCTCGCAAGCCATCGACGCGTTCGGCCCTATATTTTTCATAGATGCCCTCATGATTGCAGTCCAAAACATGTCGTAGACGCCACGCGTGAGTGGTTGGTGTAGGCCCAATACACGTTTTGGAAGCTTGACATGCCTGAGGAAATGCGTGGTATACGCGTTTGGGTGTCATCCTCCCACCGACTGAAATCACAAGTCACCCGTGATCGCCAATAGCATCGCCGCGCAATCCCCGGCCAATACAATTGATGATAATTTATCATATCGCCCATTCTAAGGCGGGGCGTTGCAAAATATCACGATGTTTGTTTTTTGGTATAAATCTTGCAGCGGAGTCTCGGCCGTCATTACTTGATTTTCAATGGGAATTGTTTCTTTCTTGGCAATGCAAGCTCTTTGGCTGCGCCGAACTAACGTGTACAATGCTCGCAAAGCGGCTCGTGGCGGCTTTTCCATTATTCGGAAACTGCGTCCTCACATTTTCATGCGTGCTTGGTTGCAATTGTCGTAGTTTGGTACATGTGTAGTTTGTGGCCACATATTTCAACTATGTTGTTTCGGCGAGCCGGTAAAGCGCACGCCTAATACGCAGAAGGTCGCGGGTCCGATACCCGGTGAGTCCGATCATGGTATGTAGGCGTGTCACGGCCCGAGATGAACCACCGCCTTCCACAAGATTGTGCTGTCACGATGCCCCAAGCGCTTTCTATCCACGACATACCCGACCCTGTAGGTGTTGAATTCTCTTGTGTGAAGTCCGACATGCTATGCTACCACGCATGGGTTGATATATCGGTGTGATCGGGTGTCTTATTCTCTGTGAATATCACATAGTGGTCATGAGGAAAAATCACGGGTATGTATTCCAAAGATTGTTGACATGCCATACTGAGCTTCTCTTCCTACAAATTACACAAACCTTGATTCACAACCTTGTTTTAGCTCTTCCGTACTAGGGCTCTTGCAGCATATAACAATACCGATTCGGCCCATTCTCATTGTGCAACTTAGGTATGCGTGTACGATATGGGTGAGTCCTCAAACAACGCCCCGCGATTGACACCCAAACGCGTATGGGATAAATGAAAAGTCATCTTTGAGTCATCCGAGAAAGCCACATTTGCACACCTCTTGTTGATCCATTACTTGCCAAAATGGACGACCTTGCGATTGGCTTCTACGGCAATTTTGAGCTTTTCTTTCGTGCGATTGGGACAATCAAGAAACACTCTCTAAACTTGTGCTCCGGCTCACTGCCCACTAATATCCCCATACCAACATTGTAGTCGTAACCGATGCAAATGTACATCTACCCATTGTTAATGCACGCCGTAAGACCCTCTCGATCCGCGGGAGATGCATACCCTTGTATGTACCTCCTAAAGAGAGCCGTGTCCATAACGTCCTCCGTGTCCACGTGAGTACGCACCCCCTCGCAAGCCATCGACGCGTTCGGCCCTATATTTTTCATAGATGCCCTCATGATTGCAGTCCAAAACATGTCGTAGACGCCACGCGTGAGTGGTTGGTGTAGGCCCAATACACGTTTTGGAAGCTTGACATGCCTGAGGAAATGCGTGGTATACGCGTTTGGGTGTCATCCTCCCACCGACTGAAATCACAAGTCACCCGTGATCGCCAATAGCATCGCCGCGCAATCCCCGGCCAATACAATTGATGATAATTTATCATATCGCCCATTCTAAGGCGGGGCGTTGCAAAATATCACGATGTTTGTTTTTTGGTATAAATCTTGCAGCGGAGTCTCGGCCGTCATTACTTGATTTTCAATGGGAATTGTTTCTTTCTTGGCAATGCAAGCTCTTTGGCTGCGCCGAACTAACGTGTACAATGCTCGCAAAGCGGCTCGTGGCGGCTTTTCCATTATTCGGAAACTGCGTCCTCACATTTTCATGCGTGCTTGGTTGCAATTGTCGTAGTTTGGTACATGTGTAGTTTGTGGCCACATATTTCAACTATGTTGTTTCGGCGAGCCGGTAAAGCGCACGCCTAATACGCAGAAGGTCGCGGGTCCGATACCCGGTGAGTCCGATCATGGTATGTAGGCGTGTCACGGCCCGAGATGAACCACCGCCTTCCACAAGATTGTGCTGTCACGATGCCCCAAGCGCTTTCTATCCACGACATACCCGACCCTGTAGGTGTTGAATTCTCTTGTGTGAAGTCCGACATGCTATGCTACCACGCATGGGTTGATATATCGGTGTGATCGGGTGTCTTATTCTCTGTGAATATCACATAGTGGTCATGAGGAAAAATCACGGGTATGTATTCCAAAGATTGTTGACATGCCATACTGAGCTTCTCTTCCTACAAATTACACAAACCTTGATTCACAACCTTGTTTTAGCTCTTCCGTACTAGGGCTCTTGCAGCATATAACAATACCGATTCGGCCCATTCTCATTGTGCAACTTAGGTATGCGTGTACGATATGGGTGAGTCC
Organism: Tetraselmis chui; assembly: GCA_026401115.1. NCBI lineage: Eukaryota > Viridiplantae > Chlorophyta > Chlorodendrophyceae > Chlorodendrales > Chlorodendraceae > Tetraselmis > Tetraselmis chui. The sequence continues at coordinate 14,490 of JAPMLY010002883.1, read as the reverse complement.
TCAAACAACGCCCCGCGATTGACACCCAAACGCGTATGGGATAAATGAAAAGTCATCTTTGAGTCATCCGAGAAAGCCACATTTGCACACCTCTTGTTGATCCATTACTTGCCAAAATGGACGACCTTGCGATTGGCTTCTACGGCAATTTTGAGCTTTTCTTTCGTGCGATTGGGACAATCAAGAAACACTCTCTAAACTTGTGCTCCGGCTCACTGCCCACTAATATCCCCATACCAACATTGTAGTCGTAACCGATGCAAATGTACATCTACCCATTGTTAATGCACGCCGTAAGACCCTCTCGATCCGCGGGAGATGCATACCCTTGTATGTACCTCCTAAAGAGAGCCGTGTCCATAACGTCCTCCGTGTCCACGTGAGTACGCACCCCCTCGCAAGCCATCGACGCGTTCGGCCCTATATTTTTCATAGATGCCCTCATGATTGCAGTCCAAAACATGTCGTAGACGCCACGCGTGAGTGGTTGGTGTAGGCCCAATACACGTTTTGGAAGCTTGACATGCCTGAGGAAATGCGTGGTATACGCGTTTGGGTGTCATCCTCCCACCGACTGAAATCACAAGTCACCCGTGATCGCCAATAGCATCGCCGCGCAATCCCCGGCCAATACAATTGATGATAATTTATCATATCGCCCATTCTAAGGCGGGGCGTTGCAAAATATCACGATGTTTGTTTTTTGGTATAAATCTTGCAGCGGAGTCTCGGCCGTCATTACTTGATTTTCAATGGGAATTGTTTCTTTCTTGGCAATGCAAGCTCTTTGGCTGCGCCGAACTAACGTGTACAATGCTCGCAAAGCGGCTCGTGGCGGCTTTTCCATTATTCGGAAACTGCGTCCTCACATTTTCATGCGTGCTTGGTTGCAATTGTCGTAGTTTGGTACATGTGTAGTTTGTGGCCACATATTTCAACTATGTTGTTTCGGCGAGCCGGTAAAGCGCACGCCTAATACGCAGAAGGTCGCGGGTCCGATACCCGGTGAGTCCGATCATGGTATGTAGGCGTGTCACGGCCCGAGATGAACCACCGCCTTCCACAAGATTGTGCTGTCACGATGCCCCAAGCGCTTTCTATCCACGACATACCCGACCCTGTAGGTGTTGAATTCTCTTGTGTGAAGTCCGACATGCTATGCTACCACGCATGGGTTGATATATCGGTGTGATCGGGTGTCTTATTCTCTGTGAATATCACATAGTGGTCATGAGGAAAAATCACGGGTATGTATTCCAAAGATTGTTGACATGCCATACTGAGCTTCTCTTCCTACAAATTACACAAACCTTGATTCACAACCTTGTTTTAGCTCTTCCGTACTAGGGCTCTTGCAGCATATAACAATACCGATTCGGCCCATTCTCATTGTGCAACTTAGGTATGCGTGTACGATATGGGTGAGTCCTCAAACAACGCCCCGCGATTGACACCCAAACGCGTATGGGATAAATGAAAAGTCATCTTTGAGTCATCCGAGAAAGCCACATTTGCACACCTCTTGTTGATCCATTACTTGCCAAAATGGACGACCTTGCGATTGGCTTCTACGGCAATTTTGAGCTTTTCTTTCGTGCGATTGGGACAATCAAGAAACACTCTCTAAACTTGTGCTCCGGCTCACTGCCCACTAATATCCCCATACCAACATTGTAGTCGTAACCGATGCAAATGTACATCTACCCATTGTTAATGCACGCCGTAAGACCCTCTCGATCCGCGGGAGATGCATACCCTTGTATGTACCTCCTAAAGAGAGCCGTGTCCATAACGTCCTCCGTGTCCACGTGAGTACGCACCCCCTCGCAAGCCATCGACGCGTTCGGCCCTATATTTTTCATAGATGCCCTCATGATTGCAGTCCAAAACATGTCGTAGACGCCACGCGTGAGTGGTTGGTGTAGGCCCAATACACGTTTTGGAAGCTTGACATGCCTGAGGAAATGCGTGGTATACGCGTTTGGGTGTCATCCTCCCACCGACTGAAATCACAAGTCACCCGTGATCGCCAATAGCATCGCCGCGCGATCCCCGGCCAATACAATTGATGATAATTTATCATATCGCCCATTCTAAGGCGGGGCGTTGCAAAATATCACGATGTTTGTTTTTTGGTATAAATCTTGCAGCGGAGTCTCGGCCGTCATTACTTGATTTTCAATGGGAATTGTTTCTTTCTTGGCAATGCAAGCTCTTTGGCTGCGCCGAACTAACGTGTACAATGCTCGCAAAGCGGCTCGTGGCGGCTTTTCCATTATTCGGAAACTGCGTCCTCACATTTTCATGCGTGCTTGGTTGCAATTGTCGTAGTTTGGTACATGTGTAGTTTGTGGCCACATATTTCAACTATGTTGTTTCGGCGAGCCGGTAAAGCGCACGCCTAATACGCAGAAGGTCGCGGGTCCGATACCCGGTGAGTCCGATCATGGTATGTAGGCGTGTCACGGCCCGAGATGAACCACCGCCTTCCACAAGATTGTGCTGTCACGATGCCCCAAGCGCTTTCTATCCACGACATACCCGACCCTGTAGGTGTTGAATTCTCTTGTGTGAAGTCCGACATGCTATGCTACCACGCATGGGTTGATATATCGGTGTGATCGGGTGTCTTATTCTCTGTGAATATCACATAGTGGTCATGAGGAAAAATCACGGGTATGTATTCCAAAGATTGTTGACATGCCATACTGAGCTTCTCTTCCTACAAATTACACAAACCTTGATTCACAACCTTGTTTTAGCTCTTCCGTACTAGGGCTCTTGCAGCATATAACAATACCGATTCGGCCCATTCTCATTGTGCAACTTAGGTATGCGTGTACGATATGGGTGAGTCCTCAAACAACGCCCCGCGATTGACACCCAAACGCGTATGGGATAAATGAAAAGTCATCTTTGAGTCATCCGAGAAAGCCACATTTGCACACCTCTTGTTGATCCATTACTTGCCAAAATGGACGACCTTGCGATTGGCTTCTACGGCAATTTTGAGCTTTTCTTTCGTGCGATTGGGACAATCAAGAAACACTCTCTAAACTTGTGCTCCGGCTCACTGCCCACTAATATCCCCATACCAACATTGTAGTCGTAACCGATGCAAATGTACATCTACCCATTGTTAATGCACGCCGTAAGACCCTCTCGATCCGCGGGAGATGCATACCCTTGTATGTACCTCCTAAAGAGAGCCGTGTCCATAACGTCCTCCGTGTCCACGTGAGTACGCACCCCCTCGCAAGCCATCGACGCGTTCGGCCCTATATTTTTCATAGATGCCCTCATGATTGCAGTCCAAAACATGTCGTAGACGCCACGCGTGAGTGGTTGGTGTAGGCCCAATACACGTTTTGGAAGCTTGACATGCCTGAGGAAATGCGTGGTATACGCGTTTGGGTGTCATCCTCCCACCGACTGAAATCACAAGTCACCCGTGATCGCCAATAGCATCGCCGCGCAATCCCCGGCCAATACAATTGATGATAATTTATCATATCGCCCATTCTAAGGCGGGGCGTTGCAAAATATCACGATGTTTGTTTTTTGGTATAAATCTTGCAGCGGAGTCTCGGCCGTCATTACTTGATTTTCAATGGGAATTGTTTCTTTCTTGGCAATGCAAGCTCTTTGGCTGCGCCGAACTAACGTGTACAATGCTCGCAAAGCGGCTCGTGGCGGCTTTTCCATTATTCGGAAACTGCGTCCTCACATTTTCATGCGTGCTTGGTTGCAATTGTCGTAGTTTGGTACATGTGTAGTTTGTGGCCACATATTTCAACTATGTTGTTTCGGCGAGCCGGTAAAGCGCACGCCTAATACGCAGAAGGTCGCGGGTCCGATACCCGGTGAGTCCGATCATGGTATGTAGGCGTGTCACGGCCCGAGATGAACCACCGCCTTCCACAAGATTGTGCTGTCACGATGCCCCAAGCGCTTTCTATCCACGACATACCCGACCCTGTAGGTGTTGAATTCTCTTGTGTGAAGTCCGACATGCTATGCTACCACGCATGGGTTGATATATCGGTGTGATCGGGTGTCTTATTCTCTGTGAATATCACATAGTGGTCATGAGGAAAAATCACGGGTATGTATTCCAAAGATTGTTGACATGCCATACTGAGCTTCTCTTCCTACAAATTACACAAACCTTGATTCACAACCTTGTTTTAGCTCTTCCGTACTAGGGCTCTTGCAGCATATAACAATACCGATTCGGCCCATTCTCATTGTGCAACTTAGGTATGCGTGTACGATATGGGTGAGTCCTCAAACAACGCCCCGCGATTGACACCCAAACGCGTATGGGATAAATGAAAAGTCATCTTTGAGTCATCCGAGAAAGCCACATTTGCACACCTCTTGTTGATCCATTACTTGCCAAAATGGACGACCTTGCGATTGGCTTCTACGGCAATTTTGAGCTTTTCTTTCGTGCGATTGGGACAATCAAGAAACACTCTCTAAACTTGTGCTCCGGCTCACTGCCCACTAATATCCCCATACCAACATTGTAGTCGTAACCGATGCAAATGTACATCTACCCATTGTTAATGCACGCCGTAAGACCCTCTCGATCCGCGGGAGATGCATACCCTTGTATGTACCTCCTAAAGAGAGCCGTGTCCATAACGTCCTCCGTGTCCACGTGAGTACGCACCCCCTCGCAAGCCATCGACGCGTTCGGCCCTATATTTTTCATAGATGCCCTCATGATTGCAGTCCAAAACATGTCGTAGACGCCACGCGTGAGTGGTTGGTGTAGGCCCAATACACGTTTTGGAAGCTTGACATGCCTGAGGAAATGCGTGGTATACGCGTTTGGGTGTCATCCTCCCACCGACTGAAATCACAAGTCACCCGTGATCGCCAATAGCATCGCCGCGCAATCCCCGGCCAATACAATTGATGATAATTTATCATATCGCCCATTCTAAGGCGGGGCGTTGCAAAATATCACGATGTTTGTTTTTTGGTATAAATCTTGCAGCGGAGTCTCGGCCGTCATTACTTGATTTTCAATGGGAATTGTTTCTTTCTTGGCAATGCAAGCTCTTTGGCTGCGCCGAACTAACGTGTACAATGCTCGCAAAGCGGCTCGTGGCGGCTTTTCCATTATTCGGAAACTGCGTCCTCACATTTTCATGCGTGCTTGGTTGCAATTGTCGTAGTTTGGTACATGTGTAGTTTGTGGCCACATATTTCAACTATGTTGTTTCGGCGAGCCGGTAAAGCGCACGCCTAATACGCAGAAGGTCGCGGGTCCGATACCCGGTGAGTCCGATCATGGTATGTAGGCGTGTCACGGCCCGAGATGAACCACCGCCTTCCACAAGATTGTGCTGTCACGATGCCCCAAGCGCTTTCTATCCACGACATACCCGACCCTGTAGGTGTTGAATTCTCTTGTGTGAAGTCCGACATGCTATGCTACCACGCATGGGTTGATATATCGGTGTGATCGGGTGTCTTATTCTCTGTGAATATCACATAGTGGTCATGAGGAAAAATCACGGGTATGTATTCCAAAGATTGTTGACATGCCATACTGAGCTTCTCTTCCTACAAATTACACAAACCTTGATTCACAACCTTGTTTTAGCTCTTCCGTACTAGGGCTCTTGCAGCATATAACAATACCGATTCGGCCCATTCTCATTGTGCAACTTAGGTATGCGTGTACGATATGGGTGAGTCCTCAAACAACGCCCCGCGATTGACACCCAAACGCGTATGGGATAAATGAAAAGTCATCTTTGAGTCATCCGAGAAAGCCACATTTGCACACCTCTTGTTGATCCATTACTTGCCAAAATGGACGACCTTGCGATTGGCTTCTACGGCAATTTTGAGCTTTTCTTTCGTGCGATTGGGACAATCAAGAAACACTCTCTAAACTTGTGCTCCGGCTCACTGCCCACTAATATCCCCATACCAACATTGTAGTCGTAACCGATGCAAATGTACATCTACCCATTGTTAATGCACGCCGTAAGACCCTCTCGATCCGCGGGAGATGCATACCCTTGTATGTACCTCCTAAAGAGAGCCGTGTCCATAACGTCCTCCGTGTCCACGTGAGTACGCACCCCCTCGCAAGCCATCGACGCGTTCGGCCCTATATTTTTCATAGATGCCCTCATGATTGCAGTCCAAAACATGTCGTAGACGCCACGCGTGAGTGGTTGGTGTAGGCCCAATACACGTTTTGGAAGCTTGACATGCCTGAGGAAATGCGTGGTATACGCGTTTGGGTGTCATCCTCCCACCGACTGAAATCACAAGTCACCCGTGATCGCCAATAGCATCGCCGCGCGATCCCCGGCCAATACAATTGATGATAATTTATCATATCGCCCATTCTAAGGCGGGGCGTTGCAAAATATCACGATGTTTGTTTTTTGGTATAAATCTTGCAGCGGAGTCTCGGCCGTCATTACTTGATTTTCAATGGGAATTGTTTCTTTCTTGGCAATGCAAGCTCTTTGGCTGCGCCGAACTAACGTGTACAATGCTCGCAAAGCGGCTCGTGGCGGCTTTTCCATTATTCGGAAACTGCGTCCTCACATTTTCATGCGTGCTTGGTTGCAATTGTCGTAGTTTGGTACATGTGTAGTTTGTGGCCACATATTTCAACTATGTTGTTTCGGCGAGCCGGTAAAGCGCACGCCTAATACGCAGAAGGTCGCGGGTCCGATACCCGGTGAGTCCGATCATGGTATGTAGGCGTGTCACGGCCCGAGATGAACCACCGCCTTCCACAAGATTGTGCTGTCACGATGCCCCAAGCGCTTTCTATCCACGACATACCCGACCCTGTAGGTGTTGAATTCTCTTGTGTGAAGTCCGACATGCTATGCTACCACGCATGGGTTGATATATCGGTGTGATCGGGTGTCTTATTCTCTGTGAATATCACATAGTGGTCATGAGGAAAAATCACGGGTATGTATTCCAAAGATTGTTGACATGCCATACTGAGCTTCTCTTCCTACAAATTACACAAACCTTGATTCACAACCTTGTTTTAGCTCTTCCGTACTAGGGCTCTTGCAGCATATAACAATACCGATTCGGCCCATTCTCATTGTGCAACTTAGGTATGCGTGTACGATATGGGTGAGTCCTCAAACAACGCCCCGCGATTGACACCCAAACGCGTATGGGATAAATGAAAAGTCATCTTTGAGTCATCCGAGAAAGCCACATTTGCACACCTCTTGTTGATCCATTACTTGCCAAAATGGACGACCTTGCGATTGGCTTCTACGGCAATTTTGAGCTTTTCTTTCGTGCGATTGGGACAATCAAGAAACACTCTCTAAACTTGTGCTCCGGCTCACTGCCCACTAATATCCCCATACCAACATTGTAGTCGTAACCGATGCAAATGTACATCTACCCATTGTTAATGCACGCCGTAAGACCCTCTCGATCCGCGGGAGATGCATACCCTTGTATGTACCTCCTAAAGAGAGCCGTGTCCATAACGTCCTCCGTGTCCACGTGAGTACGCACCCCCTCGCAAGCCATCGACGCGTTCGGCCCTATATTTTTCATAGATGCCCTCATGATTGCAGTCCAAAACATGTCGTAGACGCCACGCGTGAGTGGTTGGTGTAGGCCCAATACACGTTTTGGAAGCTTGACATGCCTGAGGAAATGCGTGGTATACGCGTTTGGGTGTCATCCTCCCACCGACTGAAATCACAAGTCACCCGTGATCGCCAATAGCATCGCCGCGCGATCCCCGGCCAATACAATTGATGATAATTTATCATATCGCCCATTCTAAGGCGGGGCGTTGCAAAATATCACGATGTTTGTTTTTTGGTATAAATCTTGCAGCGGAGTCTCGGCCGTCATTACTTGATTTTCAATGGGAATTGTTTCTTTCTTGGCAATGCAAGCTCTTTGGCTGCGCCGAACTAACGTGTACAATGCTCGCAAAGCGGCTCGTGGCGGCTTTTCCATTATTCGGAAACTGCGTCCTCACATTTTCATGCGTGCTTGGTTGCAATTGTCGTAGTTTGGTACATGTGTAGTTTGTGGCCACATATTTCAACTATGTTGTTTCGGCGAGCCGGTAAAGCGCACGCCTAATACGCAGAAGGTCGCGGGTCCGATACCCGGTGAGTCCGATCATGGTATGTAGGCGTGTCACGGCCCGAGATGAACCACCGCCTTCCACAAGATTGTGCTGTCACGATGCCCCAAGCGCTTTCTATCCACGACATACCCGACCCTGTAGGTGTTGAATTCTCTTGTGTGAAGTCCGACATGCTATGCTACCACGCATGGGTTGATATATCGGTGTGATCGGGTGTCTTATTCTCTGTGAATATCACATAGTGGTCATGAGGAAAAATCACGGGTATGTATTCCAAAGATTGTTGACATGCCATACTGAGCTTCTCTTCCTACAAATTACACAAACCTTGATTCACAACCTTGTTTTAGCTCTTCCGTACTAGGGCTCTTGCAGCATATAACAATACCGATTCGGCCCATTCTCATTGTGCAACTTAGGTATGCGTGTACGATATGGGTGAGTCCTCAAACAACGCCCCGCGATTGACACCCAAACGCGTATGGGATAAATGAAAAGTCATCTTTGAGTCATCCGAGAAAGCCACATTTGCACACCTCTTGTTGATCCATTACTTGCCAAAATGGACGACCTTGCGATTGGCTTCTACGGCAATTTTGAGCTTTTCTTTCGTGCGATTGGGACAATCAAGAAACACTCTCTAAACTTGTGCTCCGGCTCACTGCCCACTAATATCCCCATACCAACATTGTAGTCGTAACCGATGCAAATGTACATCTACCCATTGTTAATGCACGCCGTAAGACCCTCTCGATCCGCGGGAGATGCATACCCTTGTATGTACCTCCTAAAGAGAGCCGTGTCCATAACGTCCTCCGTGTCCACGTGAGTACGCACCCCCTCGCAAGCCATCGACGCGTTCGGCCCTATATTTTTCATAGATGCCCTCATGATTGCAGTCCAAAACATGTCGTAGACGCCACGCGTGAGTGGTTGGTGTAGGCCCAATACACGTTTTGGAAGCTTGACATGCCTGAGGAAATGCGTGGTATACGCGTTTGGGTGTCATCCTCCCACCGACTGAAATCACAAGTCACCCGTGATCGCCAATAGCATCGCCGCGCAATCCCCGGCCAATACAATTGATGATAATTTATCATATCGCCCATTCTAAGGCGGGGCGTTGCAAAATATCACGATGTTTGTTTTTTGGTATAAATCTTGCAGCGGAGTCTCGGCCGTCATTACTTGATTTTCAATGGGAATTGTTTCTTTCTTGGCAATGCAAGCTCTTTGGCTGCGCCGAACTAACGTGTACAATGCTCGCAAAGCGGCTCGTGGCGGCTTTTCCATTATTCGGAAACTGCGTCCTCACATTTTCATGCGTGCTTGGTTGCAATTGTCGTAGTTTGGTACATGTGTAGTTTGTGGCCACATATTTCAACTATGTTGTTTCGGCGAGCCGGTAAAGCGCACGCCTAATACGCAGAAGGTCGCGGGTCCGATACCCGGTGAGTCCGATCATGGTATGTAGGCGTGTCACGGCCCGAGATGAACCACCGCCTTCCACAAGATTGTGCTGTCACGATGCCCCAAGCGCTTTCTATCCACGACATACCCGACCCTGTAGGTGTTGAATTCTCTTGTGTGAAGTCCGACATGCTATGCTACCACGCATGGGTTGATATATCGGTGTGATCGGGTGTCTTATTCTCTGTGAATATCACATAGTGGTCATGAGGAAAAATCACGGGTATGTATTCCAAAGATTGTTGACATGCCATACTGAGCTTCTCTTCCTACAAATTACACAAACCTTGATTCACAACCTTGTTTTAGCTCTTCCGTACTAGGGCTCTTGCAGCATATAACAATACCGATTCGGCCCATTCTCATTGTGCAACTTAGGTATGCGTGTACGATATGGGTGAGTCCTCAAACAACGCCCCGCGATTGACACCCAAACGCGTATGGGATAAATGAAAAGTCATCTTTGAGTCATCCGAGAAAGCCACATTTGCACACCTCTTGTTGATCCATTACTTGCCAAAATGGACGACCTTGCGATTGGCTTCTACGGCAATTTTGAGCTTTTCTTTCGTGCGATTGGGACAATCAAGAAACACTCTCTAAACTTGTGCTCCGGCTCACTGCCCACTAATATCCCCATACCAACATTGTAGTCGTAACCGATGCAAATGTACATCTACCCATTGTTAATGCACGCCGTAAGACCCTCTCGATCCGCGGGAGATGCATACCCTTGTATGTACCTCCTAAAGAGAGCCGTGTCCATAACGTCCTCCGTGTCCACGTGAGTACGCACCCCCTCGCAAGCCATCGACGCGTTCGGCCCTATATTTTTCATAGATGCCCTCATGATTGCAGTCCAAAACATGTCGTAGACGCCACGCGTGAGTGGTTGGTGTAGGCCCAATACACGTTTTGGAAGCTTGACATGCCTGAGGAAATGCGTGGTATACGCGTTTGGGTGTCATCCTCCCACCGACTGAAATCACAAGTCACCCGTGATCGCCAATAGCATCGCCGCGCGATCCCCGGCCAATACAATTGATGATAATTTATCATATCGCCCATTCTAAGGCGGGGCGTTGCAAAATATCACGATGTTTGGTTTTTGGTATAAATCTTGCAGCGGAGTCTCGGCCGTCATTACTTGATTTTCAATGGGAATTGTATCTTTCTTGGCAATGCAAGCTCTTTGGCTGCGCCGAACTAACGTGTACAATGCTCGCAAAGCGGCTCGTGGCGGCTTTTCCATTATTCGGAAACTGCGTCCTCACATTTTCATGCGTGCTTGGTTGCAATTGTCGTAGTTTGGTACATGTGTAGTTTGTGGCCACATATTTCAACTATGTTGTTTCGGCGAGCCGGTAAAGCGCACGCCTAATACGCAGAAGGTCGCGGGTCCGATACCCGGTGAGTCCGATCATGGTATGTAGGCGTGTCACGGCCCGAGATGAACCACCGCCTTCCACAAGATTGTGCTGTCACGATGCCCCAAGCGCTTTCTATCCACGACATACCCGACCCTGTAGGTGTTGAATTCTCTTGTGTGAAGTCCGACATGCTATGCTACCACGCATGGGTTGATATATCGGTGTGATCGGGTGTCTTATTCTCTGTGAATATCACATAGTGGTCATGAGGAAAAATCACGGGTATGTATTCCAAAGATTGTTGACATGCCATACTGAGCTTCTCTTCCTACAAATTACACAAACCTTGATTCACAACCTTGTTTTAGCTCTTCCGTACTAGGGCTCTTGCAGCATATAACAATACCGATTCGGCCCATTCTCATTGTGCAACTTAGGTATGCGTGTACGATATGGGTGAGTCCTCAAACAACGCCCCGCGATTGACACCCAAACGCGTATGGGATAAATGAAAAGTCATCTTTGAGTCATCCGAGAAAGCCACATTTGCACACCTCTTGTTGATCCATTACTTGCCAAAATGGACGACCTTGCGATTGGCTTCTACGGCAATTTTGAGCTTTTCTTTCGTGCGATTGGGACAATCAAGAAACACTCTCTAAACTTGTGCTCCGGCTCACTGCCCACTAATATCCCCATACCAACATTGTAGTCGTAACCGATGCAAATGTACATCTACCCATTGTTAATGCACGCCGTAAGACCCTCTCGATCCGCGGGAGATGCATACCCTTGTATGTACCTCCTAAAGAGAGCCGTGTCCATAACGTCCTCCGTGTCCACGTGAGTACGCACCCCCTCGCAAGCCATCGACGCGTTCGGCCCTATATTTTTCATAGATGCCCTCATGATTGCAGTCCAAAACATGTCGTAGACGCCACGCGTGAGTGGTTGGTGTAGGCCCAATACACGTTTTGGAAGCTTGACATGCCTGAGGAAATGCGTGGTATACGCGTTTGGGTGTCATCCTCCCACCGACTGAAATCACAAGTCACCCGTGATCGCCAATAGCATCGCCGCGCGATCCCCGGCCAATACAATTGATGATAATTTATCATATCGCCCATTCTAAGGCGGGGCGTTGCAAAATATCACGATGTTTGTTTTTTGGTATAAATCTTGCAGCGGAGTCTCGGCCGTCATTACTTGATTTTCAATGGGAATTGTTTCTTTCTTGGCAATGCAAGCTCTTTGGCTGCGCCGAACTAACGTGTACAATGCTCGCAAAGCGGCTCGTGGCGGCTTTTCCATTATTCGGAAACTGCGTCCTCACATTTTCATGCGTGCTTGGTTGCAATTGTCGTAGTTTGGTACATGTGTAGTTTGTGGCCACATATTTCAACTATGTTGTTTCGGCGAGCCGGTAAAGCGCACGCCTAATACGCAGAAGGTCGCGGGTCCGATACCCGGTGAGTCCGATCATGGTATGTAGGCGTGTCACGGCCCGAGATGAACCACCGCCTTCCACAAGATTGTGCTGTCACGATGCCCCAAGCGCTTTCTATCCACGACATACCCGACCCTGTAGGTGTTGAATTCTCTTGTGTGAAGTCCGACATGCTATGCTACCACGCATGGGTTGATATATCGGTGTGATCGGGTGTCTTATTCTCTGTGAATATACATAGTGGTCATGAGGAAAAATCACGGGTATGTATTCCAAAGATTGTTGACATGCCATACTGAGCTTCTCTTCCTACAAATTACACAAACCTTGATTCACAACCTTGTTTTAGCTCTTCCGTACTAGGGCTCTTGCAGCATATAACAATACCGATTCGGCCCATTCTCATTGTGCAACTTAGGTATGCGTGTACGATATGGGTGAGTCCTCAAACAACGCCCCGCGATTGACACCCAAACGCGTATGGGATAAATGAAAAGTCATCTTTGAGTCATCCGAGAAAGCCACATTTGCACACCTCTTGTTGATCCATTACTTGCCAAAATGGACGACCTTGCGATTGGCTTCTACGGCAATTTTGAGCTTTTCTTTCGTGCGATTGGGACAATCAAGAAACACTCTCTAAACTTGTGCTCCGGCTCACTGCCCACTAATATCCCCATACCAACATTGTAGTCGTAACCGATGCAAATGTACATCTACCCATTGTTAATGCACGCCGTAAGACCCTCTCGATCCGCGGGAGATGCATACCCTTGTATGTACCTCCTAAAGAGAGCCGTGTCCATAACGTCCTCCGTGTCCACGTGAGTACGCACCCCCTCGCAAGCCATCGACGCGTTCGGCCCTATATTTTTCATAGATGCCCTCATGATTGCAGTCCAAAACATGTCGTAGACGCCACGCGTGAGTGGTTGGTGTAGGCCCAATACACGTTTTGGAAGCTTGACATGCCTGAGGAAATGCGTGGTATACGCGTTTGGGTGTCATCCTCCCACCGACTGAAATCACAAGTCACCCGTGATCGCCAATAGCATCGCCGCGCGATCCCCGGCCAATACAATTGATGATAATTTATCATATCGCCCATTCTAAGGCGGGGCGTTGCAAAATATCACGATGTTTGGTTTTTGGTATAAATCTTGCAGCGGAGTCTCGGCCGTCATTACTTGATTTTCAATGGGAATTGTATCTTTCTTGGCAATGCAAGCTCTTTGGCTGCGCCGAACTAACGTGTACAATGCTCGCAAAGCGGCTCGTGGCGGCTTTTCCATTATTCGGAAACTGCGTCCTCACATTTTCATGCGTGCTTGGTTGCAATTGTCGTAGTTTGGTACATGTGTAGTTTGTGGCCACATATTTCAACTATGTTGTTTCGGCGAGCCGGTAAAGCGCACGCCTAATACGCAGAAGGTCGCGGGTCCGATACCCGGTGAGTCCGATCATGGTATGTAGGCGTGTCACGGCCCGAGATGAACCACCGCCTTCCACAAGATTGTGCTGTCACGATGCCCCAAGCGCTTTCTATCCACGACATACCCGACCCTGTAGGTGTTGAATTCTCTTGTGTGAAGTCCGACATGCTATGCTACCACGCATGGGTTGATATATCGGTGTGATCGGGTGTCTTATTCTCTGTGAATATCACATAGTGGTCATGAGGAAAAATCACGGGTATGTATTCCAAAGATTGTTGACATGCCATACTGAGCTTCTCTTCCTACAAATTACACAAACCTTGATTCACAACCTTGTTTTAGCTCTTCCGTACTAGGGCTCTTGCAGCATATAACAATACCGATTCGGCCCATTCTCATTGTGCAACTTAGGTATGCGTGTACGATATGGGTGAGTCCTCAAACAACGCCCCGCGATTGACACCCAAACGCGTATGGGATAAATGAAAAGTCATCTTTGAGTCATCCGAGAAAGCCACATTTGCACACCTCTTGTTGATCCATTACTTGCCAAAATGGACGACCTTGCGATTGGCTTCTACGGCAATTTTGAGCTTTTCTTTCGTGCGATTGGGACAATCAAGAAACACTCTCTAAACT
>JAPMLY010002882.1:0-39886 GCA_026401115.1 Tetraselmis chui | reverse complement strand
TGCCCTCCTGAAAAGCGTCGCGGAGATAAGAACCCAGAGTACCATGAAGAGCAGTAGAAAGACGTTGCATGAATTCGCGTCGCACATCCCCCAAAAAACGCCGAAACGGAAGAGAAGTAGATCGACGAACAAAATGTTGCATACGGAGATAACTATCAGAGCGCAAGGAACGAGAGTCAGCGGCCCCCATGCCAGGGAAGCGACGAACAGCCACCAAAATAGCCTAGCGATCGACCAACTCAGCCGCCATCGGCGCCAACCGGCCCCCATCCTCCATGGCGAAGGGGTAGTAGTCATGCACCGACTGAACCGAAGGCGTGCCTAGCAAAGCGGAAGTGCGGAGGTCCGCATCAAGTTTGCCTTGCTGAGCTCCCAATGCAAGGTTGCCAGGGAGTGGAAGGCGAGCACCTATACGAGGAACGTTGGTGTTCGTGCGAGCACTTGTAACCGTCACATCAACAACAAGATGACGGTGCGGAGCCATGAAGTCCAACCAAACCACATCCCCATGACGATCACGTGAAGCTCCCGACCGAATACGGCGGACCTCCAACCGCAAGTCCCGGCCCTTAGTAGCCCCCGCTTCAAGCATGAACTCTTCAAGCATATCAACGGGGTACACGGAAATGCCATCACTGGGAATCGAACCCGGCACCTCCGTGTCCGGAGCCGTACGCCGTAACCAAGTACCGCGCCGAAAAGTCGGTACCCATTGGGGATATATCTCATATATATACCCCGTACTGCCCGAGCAACGGGCTCCCGCAGTACATCCACTATTGGCGAGATAGTAGGGCCAAGACTCCCCCGGAGTACAACGTACGGATGTGTCCATTATCGTGCCCACCACGGGGATCTCACAACACTCCCCCTAATGGACACCATCCGATCGACTCCGGTCAAACCCTACATACCCGCGTCATACGCGGAGGGCCCATAACCTATCGAAGGCCAACACGGAAATGCCATCACCGAGAATCAATCCCGGCACCTCCGTGTCCGGAGCCGTACGCCGTAACCAATTACCGCGCCGAAAAGTCGGTACCCAATGGGGATATATCTCATATATATACCCCCGTACTGCCCGAGCAACGGGCTCCCGCAGTACATCCACTATTGGCGAGATAGTAGGGCCAAGACTCCCCCGGAGTACGACGTACGGATGTGTCCATTATCGTGCCCACCACGGGGATCTCACAACAAAGCACGTGGACAATACGGTCGTGGAGTTGAATGATATACCAAGAGCACGGGCACCGGGGGATATGGTCCATGAGCATAGCGGTTGTTGAGCGCTCACCCGACATCAAGATGCTCGATACCGTCGACGAAGATCCATACCCGCGAGATTCTGAAGGGGCCTCATTGCACCGAGGGCATTTTCGAACATGAGCGGCGCGCTCCGCAGTCAAGCCAAGCACCCGGTGGGCTGCCATCGTATAGCAATCGGATGGCACCTTGAAACTGGACTCATGTGAAGCGAAAAAGAGAGCCAAAGCCCCGCGACCCGTACCCGAAATCACCCTCATATAGTCCGGTGGGGAAGGTCTACAGAACGCCAAGAGGTCAAGGTAGGCCCGGGCACGAAGAATGCGCGAAATACGGCTAGGGATCAAGTGAATTTTGTCGATGTTGATGGTAATGATATTTTGAAACGTCGATATTGATGGTATCGATATCTTGGATTGTCGATGTTGATAGTGTTGATAGTTTGGGATACTAACATCGACGGCAATTTAAGCCGATATTATCGCCAATGTATCGATATTTGGGACGATATATCGATACATCGGGCTTGGATAATCAATATTTTCCAATTGTTTTGATAATTGATGGCATTGATACTAGCACTACTGCCATCGTGTCGATATCGATGTCGCAACCTATCACATCGATGGCACTATCACCAGGTGATGATGATACTATCGACGATGCATCGATGGCTGATCCCTAGCCTTAGCGCGAAATGCCCCGTTGAATGTGGCCCCCTGAATCTCCCAAGCGAGTGAGAGCATCGGAAGTCGGAAGTTGTAGGCTAGTCACTTGGGTAGCGGGTGCCACCGCATTGTTGACCGTAGATACCACCAACTCGACATCGGGCCCGGCATAATCTGAAAGGTTTTGGTTCAGTGTGTTAGTCAAAACCACAAGCTCCGATTCCGAAAACCCGCCCATAGTGGAGATAGAGTCGTACGAATTGCGCAATTGGACCGCCCACGGTAAAGTAGAAGTGGCAACATTCAATAGTTCCTGTCGGATGAGACCGTACAAAGGACCTAGCGACTCGGACTCGTAATCAGTAATAAGGTTGGCGAGGGATGTGTCTCGCTATGTACCGGTATTTCTGGTACCTGTACCGATATGTTTTATAAATAAATAAAAATGCTTACAAGAAAAAGCAGTGGAGGCCACCAAGCAAAAAGAAGGTTTACCCTAGGGCACGTTTTGCCAAAGATGTCAGCTTGCTTACAATTTGGCCAAAAGACACCCACAGACAGGGTCTGGGGTCAATTAGCGCAGGATCATAGGGATGGGTGGGTGGGTTCGCGCGAAGCCTAGATTGGCTGAGCGCGAAAGCAGAGAGTGCCTAGGCTCGTGGCTAGCTACGGCTTATAAGGCACGGGCTAGCTAGAGCTAACCGTTGGGGAAGTCGTTGGTCGTTGGCTGTGTCTAACTGCTCGGGCAAGGTGGTTGCCTTGCAGGTGAGACGCGCCGATATTAACGGTAACAGTAACCGCTAGAGTTATTGTCCCGTACACATGATATTGGATATGCAAACCTCTAGATTCAAATCAATCTGACCATTTACCCTAGGGCACGTTTTGCCAGTAACCTAAAGCCAAAGGCTTGCACAGCCAGAATTAGTGTTGCGGGGGGGACGGAGTGAGCCAGCCGAAGAGCCGCCAAGCAGCAGGTGATGGGGTCATGGTTGGGTCAATATATTTGCCTTCGGTCACAGAGCTGTTCTTGGCCCAGCCACCCATAAATTTGATTACGGGGAGGGGCGCGCCGATGCAGCTGGCAGCGGACGCCGCGCCTTTCCGTAGGCTGTGCGACGTCCATTTAAAGCCGGCGGGCGCGGACGAGTGGACTGTGAGGAGGGCGAGGGAGAGCCAGGTGGAGATGGTGGACGAGGCACCCCAATCGGCGGAGGGTTTTGCAGGTGAGAAACTCCAGAAAGCGAGCGGGGGTGGCTTGCTGTAGAATTTTTTGCAGAATGTAGCGCGCTGTTCCGTGTAGTAGTCGAGCAGGTCCGCCAGGACGGGGTTGGCGGCGATTGGGATAGCGATAACCTGTTTTCCGCTGGCGTCGCGGCGCTGGTCGCCTTTAGATTTTCTTACGAACAGGCAGATTTGCTGCGAAGGTCTGTCGACGATTAGGTCGCCTGTTTGGCAACGGGCGCCTGTTTCGGCCCGGCAGAAAAAGGTGTAATTGACGCACACAGCGAGGCAAGCTCTAAAACGTTGCAGTTGGGAGAGCGCTGCGGGTGTCCACGGAAGGGTGAGGCGCAGCGTGTCGGCGGCCTGTAGGATGTTGAGGGCGACGGGCGCGGGTAGAGGAGGGCGCGTGGTGGCGGGGATGAGGCGGTGCTGCAGCATTTCGAGGCCACGCCGGGCGTCCGCCAGGAGGTCGCCCACCGCAATAGGTTGGCGCTCGTGGTCTCGAAAGAACTTGTTGACAGCAGAGAAGTAGGATTGCAGGGAGCTTGCGGCGACCGTGCCGAGCAGGGCTAACCACGCGGCGTAGCGTACCATGGTAGCGGGAGGGGCCTGTAGGGGGGCGATATTTTCTTGTGTACAAAAATTAAAAAATTGCCGCAGCGCGCTGTCGTAGCTTGAGTACGTAGAGGGCGCTAGGGAGTTGCTGAGTAGAGCGACCGCCGTAACCCCTAGCATGTCAGTTCCTAGGAGGTCTTGGAAAGTTTCAGCCAGATTGGCGGACCAGGGCGCCGGTGCTGCTTCGAGGCGTAGGCCGTAGCGGGGCGGTCATGTACGCAGAGGCGGCACGCGCTGTACATGGGCGTTTAACTGTTGCGGGCGAAGCGCCCGTCCAATCGCTCCGCGTCGGGTGTAGAGCCACGAAAGGGTTAGAGACGAAAGGCCACGATGCTCCACGCGGGAGGCCCGACCCCCTCGGGCGTGCCGCGCCTGCCGGGAAAGAATAGGTCGCGCGCCGCTGGGAAGTGTAGCGTTTCGGTAGCCAATCGAGCGAACGCGTGGTACCACGGTTTGTCGGGCCAAAAGGGGGCGATGACCGTGGCCGAAGCTTGAGCTTGGGCGAGTTTGGCGGCGAGGGCAAGGAGGGCAGACCAGGGGGGGTTGCAGTAGTTGTTTTCTCTGCGCCACGCGTCGTCGGAGAGGCGGAGGCTGTCGACGTCCTCGCAGAGTGGGTCGCGCCAGCGGGCGTTGAAGCGGGGGAGCTGCGCGTTGAGCATAGACGCGAAGCGGTCGATCGTGTGAGGCCCCCACTGGCGTTGAAGGTGGGCGAACACACGGGGGTTGAGCTGCCAGTCCTCGTAGTCCAACTCGCGGCTTAGCGCGTCGGCCCATATGTTGGCCGCCGAGCGGATGTAGCGCGGCCGGATGTTGATGTCGTTGCTGTCGAGGAGGTACCATAGGCGTCGGAGTTCGGCCATCATGGCGGGCGAGCGTGAGGTGAGCTTGGTAAGGGCGGCGACGACAGCCGTGTTGTCCTCGTGTAGGAGGACTTGCCGGCCTCGGAGTTGTGGTAGGAAAGATTCCACCGCGTGTCGTACCGCTCGAAGTTCTTTCCACGTAATGTGTTGATGGCGGTCGGTAGCGCTCCAAAAGCCACGGGCTTGATAGTTGGAGTCCTCGTTGAGAACGGCTCCCCAACCGTAATCGCTCGAGTCGGCGTGGAGGTAGGCGGTCTCGATAGGCTTGTAGATGGACCGGCCGTTGTGTTGAGTGGGGACCGTACGCCACCACTCGAGGTCTCGGCGTCGTTGGTGGGTGAGGCGGACGCGTCCGCCCCACCCAACCCGTGTGGCTAACACGTTGTGGAGTTCGCGCAAAAAGAAGCGCGCGGGGGCGATGGCGAGGTAGAGGAACTGTGCTTTTCCGGCGAAAGCCGCAAGTTGGCGTGTAGGCAGCCATCGGGCGTTGGATGCGGCTCGGCCGAGTAGGGATGAGGCATGTTGCGCGAGCTGGTGGAGTTTCGCGGGCGGAGCGCGAAACATGCCGTGGTGGAGGTCCACTGTTAACCCCAAATGGTCGCCCACTTGCGTCGGTGTCCAAACGCCTTTCTTGGGGTTGCGTTTGAGGCCGAGGGTGTCGAGAAGGGCTTGGACGTGCTGTCGCAGTAGGAGGGCGTCCGCGTAGGAGTCGGCGAGGAAAAGGAAGTCGTCCATGTAGGGGAGTAATCGCGTCCCACGTCCCACGCCATCGCGCGTTTCGGAGGAAGCGCTTCGTAGGGCGGCGACTGTGGGGAAGAGTAGCCGCTGAAACCGGTTGCGGGGGGCGACGTAGGTGGTTTGTGAACACCTGAGTGAGCTTGCAAAAGTAGTAAGCCGACCCCGACCAGCCCATAGGAAGGCATGCGAGGCGCCATAGCGTGCCGCGGTAGTTGACCGTGAAGAAGTCGCGGTCTTCCTCCCGGATGCCAAGGGTGTAGTACCCGTCGGCAAGGTCGAGGGAGACGAAGTAGTCGCCGGGACGCGAGAGGTGACGTAGGTGCTTGAGCGTCTCGCACGTCATGGTGAAGGTCGAGCAATAACGGTTGAGTTCTCAAAGGTCGATAATCAAACGCCATTGGCTGTATCCGGGTTTTGGAACTAAAAACATCCGGGAAATGTAGCGAGGGTTGTCCGCCCGCTCCCAAGCACCGCAAGCCTCGAAGCGGGGGAGCTCCGAGTTTAGAAACTCGAGTTGGGCCGGCGTCGCGTCTAGCATCGAGACGCCGTGGTTGAAGGGCTTGGGGCGTAGGCCGTGTTTGAACTCTACGCGGACGCCATGGCGGATCCAGTTTAGGACTTGGCCGCTCGCGCCGATGCGCTCCCACTCCCGCCATCTTCGACGCACGCGGTGGCGCATGTAGGAAGACGTCGGAGAGCAGAAATCGGCGCGGCGGGCCACACCGTCGTTTCTTGGTCGAGGGTTTAGCCGAGTCGGTCGGCTTGGGTGGCGGGGTAGCGCGGGCTGCTGCCGCTGCTGCTGCGGCGGCTTTGCGTTTGTCGGCGGCGGCCTTGCGGGCTCGTGAATCGGGGCCGGAAGGCTTGTCCGGTGTGACTTTCGCGAAAGCAGCTCCGGCAGCGGCTTTGCTAGCGGCGTGTAGGCTGACTTCCAGCGTGCGGTCGACGAACGCTTGGTGAAGCGCATCCAATGTGCCGGAGACCGCGGTAAGGCGCGGTCGGCAGAAGCGCTCATGGGCCAGTTCGGCAAAGACGCGGTCCGCATCCGTGCTCGTTTGTCCGCCCTTGGTGAGGCGGAGGAAGCCCAATCTAGTACGGGCGGCCTCCTCCGTCGCCATGTGGGTGCGATGACCCGCTCGGATGAGGGCAATCGCTGCCGCATGCTCTGTCGGTAAAGGTGGGCCTTGCGACAGCGTGTCCAGAGCCTCGCCAATTGCCGCGTTGGCGCAGCTGTCGAAGAAGGCATAGCACCCGATGTGTAGGTACTCGTCGTAGGCAGCTTGGGTGCGTTTGTCGCTTAGAGCGCGGACGGTGTCGTCCGTGAGAGTCCACAGACGTGGCTCTTCGACGTCTCGAGGGGGACGTTCGAGGCCGGCCGGGATGACTTCGCCGAAATCGGTAGGTGAAGTCGACGAAATCGGCCGCGGAGGGGTCGGGTTCGTCGTCGAGCAGGTCGATAGGTGGCTCGGGGGCCTCCTTACCACCCTCCGTCGCTGTCGCGTCGGTGGGAATGGACTGTTGTTGATCAGTAGCAGCAGGTGTGGCTGTCGTCTGTTGGAGCTGGGCGAGTAAGCCAGCGTTAGCCGCCAAAAACTGCTCAGTAATCCGTTGTTCCGATGCCAAAACCGCCGTATGAATCTGTTCGGCTGTGCGTTGTTCGAGTGTGGTAGCGTGAGGGTCGGCCGCTGCGGAGGATGTCGACTGCTCAGGCTGCATATTGGGGAACTGCGTAGCTGAACGAGGGGAAGTGTCGCGTGACGCTCGAGTGCGCATGGGACGAAGGTAAAACTGACATTCTACTCGACTACTAGAGTCGAGACTGCATTCGCGCGAAGCCTAGATTGGCTGAGCGCGAAAGCAGAGAGTGCCTAGGCTCGTGGCTAGCTACGGCTTATAAGGCACGGGCTAGCTAGAGCTGACCGTTGGGGAAGTCGTTGGTCGTTGGCTGTGTCTAACTGCTCGGGCAAGGTGGTTGCCCTGCAGGTGAGACGCGCCGATATTAACGGTAACAGTAACCGCTAGAGTTACTGTCCCGTACACATGATATTGGATATGCAAACCTCTAGATTCAAATCAATCTGACCAAAAGAGGAAAAAGCCTACCGATACATTTTATGCTTGGTCAGATTGGGTAAATCTAGATGTTTGCTGCAACCCTACCCACCATGTGTACGGGATACTAGCCCCGCGGTAAATAATACCGTAGTTAGCGACGCGTCACACCTCAGGACAACGATATTGTGCGGGCAGGGAGGCGCGACAAACCAACTAAAAAACTTTCACCAACGGACAGCTCTATAACCACTTGCTAGCAGCAAGCCAACAACCCTTAGCACTAGCTAGCAACCCGTAGTAGCAAACATAGGCACTAGCTAGCAACAACCCTTAAGCCAGTGCTATCCCCGAGTATGAGCACTCTTTGCTTTCGCGCCCCGACCATCTAGCTAGGCCTCGCGCGAACCCACCCACCCATCCTGATAATTACGTGCTACTCTTCCCCTAGGCCATGCATGTGGTGGCCTTTTGGACAAACTGTAAGCAAGCTGACATCTTTGGCATAACGTGTCCTCGGGTGAATAGTCATTTGCCCGAAAGACTGCCAAGAGAGTGCCCGGTTCTTGGCTAGTTATGGCTTGTGAGGCCATGGCCAGCTAGAGTTGACCGTTGGGGAAGTCGTCATGAGGTTGGTTGCGCCCTACTCCATATACATGTTAGTTGTGTTGGAGGTACGACGCGCCGTCAATAACGGTAATATTAACCGCGGGGGCTGTTGTCCCGCACACATGGTAGTTGGGTTTGCAAACCTCTAGATTTGAATTAATCTCACCACATTGGTTAATCTAAAAGTTTGCAAACCATACATGTCATGTGTACGGGGTAGTAACCCTTGCGGTTTGTATCACCGTAATTAGCGGTGCATCACACCTCAAGGACAACGAACTTGTACAGGCAAGATGGCGCGACCAACCAACTAACAACACGCACCAACAGTCAACTCTAGCTAGGCAATGTCTCGCAACTACCCTTGAGCCCGTACAATCTCCGAGCACGAGCACTTTATACTTTCGCGCTCAACCCATCTAGGCTTCACGCGAAACTCAATCACGACTTTAGTAGTTGTGCATGGTGTCAATGTTGTGTTCTTTACGTTTTGAAGCTCTGCCTTGCGTCACAAAATACTTCCCCTATAGTTAATGTTACACCGCATTCCGATATGCAGCCCGTTCTTACCGCGCCTCGGCACCGCGTCGGCACTAAACTACCTCAGCTACGCGTCTAATTAATAGTAATGACGGCATGTGCGGATATGGAGCACAGAATTGTTGTGCATCTCGAGGCGAATTCTACAGCCTTTTTGGCCCATCTACAACATCTTACACACCCGACTACACGTTTGAATAAGCAGCAATCCATTCCCGTTACCGCAACCCGTGCGGCAGAGGGTGGTAATATGGAGGCCCACGTGCCCTCTCACAACTTGCTAAACGACGACACCATGCGCATCGCGCCAAACGTCGTCGACATCGCCAACTTATTGAGGAACGATGCTTCTCCTCGTTATCGAGGAACGCCCCCCGCGCACAGATTACGACCCTATCCTCACGACACGCACTGACGACGATCAACACGCATGGAGCGGATACCTCTCGCAACCACCCCCGCGCGGTAGCGAGGTGTGCATAAAAACACACGCCCCCGCCCCCGGCCCATTGCTGGGCGCACGACGGTCTACACAATCTTTTTATACCACGCGCCACTTGTTTCTTTTGGTCTACCAAAGACCAAAGCCGCTCACCCACGCAAAAGCGTCACCACCCCGCTGCCTCCGTCACCAAGTGCGACCGAGTTCACCCGCACGGCCTCCGCCCGACCCCGACCACGACAACTCCGAGGCAGTTCGCACACCACCACCCGTTTTACGATACACCGGCGCCTCTCTTCAGTTCACCGTTCCGAATGACAACAACCTCTGCCCCCTAGCCCAATACGAGCGCTCCCTAAGCTACACCTCCAATGCTATCGCAACACACACGGCGGAGGGAGCCTACAAGGCGGACCTTACGCTTCCCGATCCGCCGAATGACGACCCCGGGCTACTCGAACTCGAATCGTCGACTTCGCCTCCGACACCCCAAACACAGTCTCTAAACTAGGTTACGAGCCCTTGACTGACCACGCTGCCATCTCGAGCTTCTTCCTCGTAGAGCCGCCCCTCCACAATACCGACTTCAAAAGCACAAGACACGCCCACTCCGCCGTGACGTATGCAAGCGCACACAAAGCTAACTTGTTTTGCCCCCCTAATAAGCGCCGCAAACTTTTTTCGGCGCGGCCACCGGCACGGCTTTCCCTCACGGTTCGCTTCCAAAGCTTGCCTCCGCATCCGCAACTACGTGTGAGTGAGTGCAACCATCCGCCCTCATGTTGACCCCGACCACAACCCATACCCCGACGTTACGGTGGCACGGCCAACGCTACATGCCTTGCTCTACGACTACAATCACTGCAACCTACCACACACCAAATTTCGCACCAAACACACGCCCCTCCACCGACACACCATCGGGCGCACAAAATTCTACATTCGCTCGGCCCTTCGAACGCCTCAACGTTCTTCGGCGTCACCACCGAGATGCCCGCCCAATCCAGCTAAATTCCCTCTACCGACGAGCTTGGCCGTAAATCTGGATGGGAATGGCAGCCCCTCGCTTCCACACCCGCGGCCGACAAGTTGCCACTCGGCCACCACCCGACCCAAACAGCTCTGAAGCAAGCCGGACACCACCCTCCTGGCACGTCAACACCGCGTCTTGGTTCGTTCAGCCGACACCACGGTGTGTGCTCACCGAGATACCGTCAGATATCCAAGATACTCACAGACACCGAGATACCGTCAGATGCTCACCAAGATACCGTCAGAGCGGCGGCACCAACATATTCGCGGCGCATGCAACCCCAAGTGGCTGTACGGCGGGAATGGTGATCCTCCCCGAGCTGCTCCACGCCAGGGCCAAGTTGAACGCAATCAACGTCACCCACTCCTGGCCCTTTCCAAGGGACGCACTCTCCATACAGGACGCCGAGAGTCTACATGAGCACCCGTATAATATCTATAACCGGGCGTTTCTACAGCCGCGACCCACCCCCATCCGGCCACGAGTTGAACTTCACAACATGTACCCAGTCCGCCGACACGTCGTCGGGCGCTCGTCGGTCTACCAATTTGAAATGTGAAATTGTACTATAACAATATCGGCAAACTAGACCGACATATGTCTAACGACCAACAATATTGTGCCATCTAGGACTCTTAGGAGAATGATTGGGCCGGGTCATCTTCGACCATGTCCACCTATCGACACAACTATATGCAATGCGTGTCGACGTTTCTCGGAGGTTCAACACTGTAAGCAACCGCAGTAATCGTCACAGTCCACTGCCAAATCAGAAACAGCAGAAATGATTTTATAATCAAGAAAAAACATATACACTTGTCAAGAAATGTAAAATGAAGTTGCTGCTCTACCTTCACGATGCACGGCCCGCTCCCACCGCACCGGGGTGCCGACCGGCCTAGGCCGATCGACGTTCGAGAGGGGCGACAGGCTTGCCTAATATCTAGCTCCCGCGTGACTTCGGTCTTGCCGAAGATAGGAGAGGAAAGGCTAGCGAAAATCCCATCCTCATGCAGTTACTCGTCGATCCCTCCGTCGCATCCCGTAAGCCCCGCCCCAAGGTCGTAGGCGCTCCTCCGGTCGCGACTTCTCCTCCTAGTCTAGCCCCCCCCCGTCGCCTCGAGGGCAGGTACAGGGGGACCGAGAAAACCAGCAGGAAAAGCTAGCGCTCATGCCGCTGCCTTGAAATTTTTTCCCGGCCATTTTCCCGGCTATTTTTGTGCTCATACCCGGGTACGTGTATGTAAAATTTGCTTGCGATCGTACCTTCCACCCACCGTTTGCGCGCCCATCGAGCACCCTTGTTTCGAGTGCGAGCCTCCGCGACGACATGGACTCGCACTCTTTAATGTTACGCGTGCCTAGCGATAGTGGGTAGCGGTGGAGTAGTGCAAGGTCGCAATGGCCGGATCCAAAAAGGGCGCGGGGGTACGGAATTTATTCAAGCCCTCCGTACCGGGTTCTCCGGCGGCGGCTGATCATGATGAACATCCCGCCGCTATACCTCGCCGCTCCTCCCATCGGGACAGTCCTCCTCGCTATGGTTGTGGTGCTGCCCCCTTTCGGCCGGCTCGACGTCAGCAAGCTCGTCGACGTCAAGCGAGCGCCATACCCTAGCGCTGCTTCATGGCTTTTCGCCGCGAGCTCCAACACCCGCGTCCCACCGCTGATCCGTCCTTACCCCCCTCGCCACCACGCACTCCTGACGATACATGCCCCACCCCCCGGAATGAGACGGTATTTTAGTACTATCTAGTCTTGAAAAAGCATATCGGATGGGGCGAGCGGAAGATCTTGGCGCATGTAGCGTGCATTTTTTTTTCAAAAGCCCTCCGTACATGGCTTTCCTAGCGGCTGCGAGTCGCGCGGATCGCACTTCCGGCCCTCTGAGCCCCCTACCGTGCCAAGTTCGGCACGGTTATGGGGTTTCCAGCGCCCACCACGGGGAGGTGAGGGGATGCCGACGGGCTTGCGAGCGCACTTCCTCCAGGGCCGCCGCCGTTGCGCCATTGGCGGGCGCCGTCGGTCTACCATCGCGTCCTACCTTGCGCATTACTTGGTTCACATTTATGTTGAACATTACAAACACGTTCAGTATGGAAGCTAGCTAACGCACACGTTGTT
Organism: Tetraselmis chui; assembly: GCA_026401115.1. Taxonomy (NCBI): domain Eukaryota; kingdom Viridiplantae; phylum Chlorophyta; class Chlorodendrophyceae; order Chlorodendrales; family Chlorodendraceae; genus Tetraselmis; species Tetraselmis chui. The sequence goes on along the minus strand of JAPMLY010002882.1, from coordinate 27,715 downwards.
GAAATCACAATCACACAAGAGGGCAATCACAAAGACAACCAACATGAGGCATGGTGTCGGGACAAAGAAAGTGACAAGGTATAGCCTACTAGCCTAGCGAGAGCTCTGTATCGAATCACACAGTGTACAATTGTGTCTGGTCTAGACATATACTAAGCATATCTAGAGTAGCTTACAATAGCTATATGTAACTAATACCTAGTAAATATTAATTACAACACTCTCCCTGAAGAAGATAGCTACGGCATGAAGCGTTGCATTGGGTCTGCTCCTCCCGAGATTGCACTTCGATGTCTTGTGTTTGTAGGTCGTGGCAGTGGTTTAGTGAACATGTCTGCCACCATTTGGTCATTGGACAGGTACATCAGCCCGATTGCACTCTATTCCACGTGGTCCTTAAGGAAGTATCACTTCATGCGGCGGCGGCACCGGAGGGGGGTGCGCTTGCACGCCAGTCGGCACCTACCTCTACCTCCACACGGTGGGCGTTGATGACCTTGTAGCCGTTTCAAGCATGTCACGGTAGGAAACTAAACGAGGTACCGGTAGCTGCAATCCGCGTGATCAAAAGCTCTCGGGAAGTCATGTACGGAGGATTTAGGAAAATCATAATATCCGAACTCATTAACATCTCACGCTCGGGCCGTCCTATTTGATTTTTCGCTAATGAAAACTCCTCAGATACCGTTGTATTTGGGGGATTGGGCTTTTATCTATGAACTATTTTTGGCGAGGAGGGTACGGACGGATCAGCGGCGGGTTCATAGTGTTGAAGCTGGCGGCGGACAGCCGGGAAGCGGCGCTAGGGAAGGCGGGCGCTCGCTACACGTCGACCGGCTTGTTGACCAAGGCGGGGCAGCACGACACCAACAAGTAGGAGGACTGTCGCGACGGGAGGAGCGGCGAGGTCGAGCGGCGGGGTTATCCTCCTGATAAACCGCCGCCGGAAAACTCTGCGCAGAGGTTTGAATAACTTCCGCACCCTCGCGGCCTTTTTGGATCCGGTAATGGTGACCAAAAAAAAAATTGAAATGAAAAAATTTCAAATTAAAATTGAAATTGTTGCAATGGTGACCATGCCATGCCCCACCGCTACCCATTATCGACATGCACACCTAATATTTAAAATTGTGAGCCCGGGTCTGCGAGGAGGCTCGCACTCGAAACAAGGGTGTGTTAGAGTTGGGAACGGATAGTTACACGGAGGTCGTGCCGGCCCCACAGAGGGGCCGGCTGTGGTGACTAGAGAAGTGGGAAGGGAGAGATGGCGGCCGGCGAAGGCACCGGCAGGGCCGGCCGACCGCCACAAATAGGGAGTAGAGTACCGCTAATAGCATAACACTAAGTACTAGAATGACAAATAGCTACCTTGTACATAAGTACTATGCAACGGGATGCTAGTGCTAACACCCCCCCTCAAGGTAGCCGAGGTCTTGACATCGTCCTAGCTTGCGTTGAGGAAGGTGCCATCTTGGTCGAAGGTGTAGTGCTCTAGCGTGTGCCTCAAGCCGGGTAGGTGTAGCGACATGCGCTCACAAGAACGTGCCGCTACCGGCGAGTTGCCGATATGAAGCGGTTCCAAATGTACTGCGTAATGTACTATTCTAACATGTAGCGGGAAAACCTGTCCACGGGAGAATTAGCCGACGCATGAGAGCGACTGGCGAGGAAGAAGCACAGCCAACAAGGCCGTTAGGAGCGTGTAGGCACGCAAAAAACATAGACGGGCGCTCGTGTTGACTCCCCCTTTTCGCCGTGGAAAAGTTAAGCTCCTCGCTAAGTAAGGTGAGCGTTGCGGCATTGCCTCGGGAAAAAACAATAACAATACTAATTAAAGTACGCACGGGCCGAATTTTCGTTGGTCGGTATGAAAAACCAGATCCGGTCGAGAGCATCGGTAGGCTGAAGGCTAGGTGAGACTGAAAGCTTGGTGGGGCGAACGTGGCGCCGGGCGCTTTACACACGCTCTTCTCCTTTTTACGTGGGAGATGGTAGGACAGTCGCGGACAACCAGCTCGAAGGCGAAGCGTGGGGTCGGTGGGACGATGAATTACTAGCGTGGCGCCGAGCGCTTTACACACGCTCTACTCTTTTTTACGTGGGAGTAGGTAGGACTAGCGTGGCGCCGAGCGCTTTACACACGCTCTTCTCTAGTGTAACTTGGTGGAGGGCCCATAACCTGTTAGAGTTGGGAACGGATAGTTACACGGAGGTCGTGCCGGCCCCACAGAGGGGCCGGCTGTGGTGACTAGAGAAGTGGGAATAGAGAGATGGTGGCCGGCGAAGGCACCGGAGAGTTGGCCGACCGCCACAAATAGGGAGTAGAGTACCGCTAATAGCATAACACTAAGTACTAGAATGACAAATAGCTACCTTGTACATAAGTACTATGCAACGGGATGCTAGTGCTAACAGGGTGCTCGACGGAAGTGCGATCGGTGGGTGGAAGGTACGTCCGTTGGCTGATTTTCCAGAAATGTACCTAGATACTAGGCAAGAAAAAGCCGGGGACATGGCCGGGAAAACTTTTCACCGTTAGCTTCTTCTTTGTGGTAGTCTTGGTCCCCCCCACCTGCCCTCGAGGTGACGGGAGACCTCGACTACGAGAAAAGTCGCGACATGAGGAGCGCCTACGACCTTGGGGCGGGGCTTACGGGATGCGGCGGCGGGATCGACGAGCGACCGCGTGAGGAGGGGTTTTTGGCTAGCCTTTCCCATGCTATCTTCGGCAAGACCGAAACTACGAGAATAGGCTGGCCCGTCGCCCATCTACGAGAGCTAGATTATGCGGCGGCGAAGCGGCGGCGGCCCCGGAGGGGGGTGCGCTCGCAGGCCCGTCGGCACCTACCTCTACCTCCACGCGGTGGGCGTTGGTAACCCCGCAGCCGTGCTAGGTTTGGCACGGTAGGGGGCTAAACGAGGTACCGGCAGCTCCGATCCGCGGGATCAATAGCTGTCGGGAAGCCCTTTACGGAGGGTTTTCGATAAACATAATATCCGTACACCAACATAGGGATCTCCCGCTCGGCATGTCCGATCTGTTTTTCCGCGACTAAATACTCACATATACTCTCCCGTCACGGCGGGAATGATGTCTGGGAAAACAGTTTGGCGAAGAAGGATACGGACGGATCAGAGGTGGGACGAGGGTGTTAGAGTTGGTGGCGGACAGCCGGGAAGCAGCCCAAGGGTATGGCGCTCGCTAGCAGCACACAACCATGTGAGTTTATGTCTCCCCTAGGGGCGAGACTGAAGGCTACGAAGAATAGAGGATGGTCGCAGCCGGAGAAGCGACATTGTCTGGCGGCGGAGGTCCTTTGGATCATCCGCCACCGGAAAAACCCGGTACGGGCGGTTTTTGGAAAATATTCCCGTGCCCAACATCTTTTGTGGCGCGGCGACTCGATCCTTGTGTCCGACCCACCTGTGGCGAGTACTGTCATGTGACAGTACGTTACATGACTAGTACAAGTACTCGCTACGATATTTATACCGTACCTTCCACGGATGTAGTGTACTAGCAGTTACACTTGCCATTGTGAAGCTCGAGGACACTGTCCGCAGTACTGTACGTATATGTACCTCCCGGTATGTACAGTACACACAGTGAGTTCTCCCATGCGTCAAGACGCTAGGCACGAGGCCAATTGGTAACGCAACATGGCCTACGAAAGACTACGGACGTCGACACGTCGACACCTGCCTGAGGAAGCGCGACGCGTGACGAGACCGAAGGCGAGCTTCGCTAGACTATAAATAGTCTAGCACAATGGAGGGCGGTGACAGGATATTCCACATTGTAACTTCTTTCCTTCAATCCCCGCACAGCGACTGCTCCACTGTAGTTTGCTTACAGAACTAACAGCACTTTTCACTCATTGAACGCTTCCCATGAGAGATTTTGACTAGCAACCAGCCACTGAGAGGCTGGTTGTGACACACCCCTCCCCTAGTCGGTACCCGATTATCGATAGACTGCCTCATGCAGTGTGCCTAGGATTATCGTAACGGCACACAGTTCATAAAGGCGCCCCCCTAACAACGTAAACCACCGGGGGAGGGTACGGACGGCCACAGCGCGATCAAATAGGTGCTTGAAACATACGGAGCAAGGACAAGGGACATGAGAAAATATGGCACGGGGGCAGGAGAGCCAGCCGGGCACCGTCCGCAACATAGTTATTTTCTCTTCCTAGCCCCCCGAAGTAGGGGAGAATACTCGGCTATGTGGCGAGCTGCGACGGGAGGAGCAACTACTAACTCGGACGGGGATGTGCACGGATCCATACGGGACCGTCGACGACTTGAGCGAGGGGGTATTTCACTTGCCTTTCCACCCTAGCTCCGGCACGACCGGAGTCGCACAAGAGCAAAGGTCAAGCATGTCCGCCACAATCTGACCAACCTAGCTGATCAACGTCCCCGCCGCGGCTGGATCACGCCGCGTATCGTGGAGACTAACGACATTTTTTATTTGATACAATATCCACAAAATACGTATAGATCATAAAATGATAAATACATGTTTACGTGTATGTCTTAGACGATATCGCTACTGCCAATGGACAGGTCGGAATTAGTGGTTCACGGTCTAGCCCATGCCCAATGAGTCTTATGATAGGCACACCAGAGAGGGCCCAGACCGCCGCCGGTTAACTCTAGCATTGTTGTAAACAATTTCAAATTACAAATTTGTCCAAATTGGCTGAGCAAGTAATGGCCGTTAGATAGCAGCCGGTCATGTTTGCTAGTATTGTTGTAACCCATTTTATTTTCATACCACTTCATGCCGATGTGTTTGGTCGTCTCGCTGAGTAAGGCGTTATGAGAGTAAGCAATTGTGCTTTGGTTGTCCTTCGATGTGGTGGTTGTTCCGTTGATGGGCTCGATGAAGAACTCCCCCATAAGATGGCGAAGGTGGAGTCTCTCCTTGGTTGCGTGTGCTGCAAAGCATTACTGTACCCCGCAAGTGGACTAGGCGACGCAAATATGTTGTCTATTCTTGTAGCTAATGTCTATTTGTGCAAGGGGTAACATGTGACCCCTTACATAGGTAAGGGGTCACATGTGACCCCTTATAGAAAACGTTTTCTATTTGTATCTTTTGGTATGGTGCTGTGCCCCCCCTCGAATAGTAAATCTACAAGGCCATCTCGATTCAGTGCAAAAAAATTTATTAAAATCGGTGGTAGTCAAGTGAAGTAGTGCGCATCGGAACATGCGCTAGTCGGGGGCTTTCAGTTACTCCGATCGCGGCGCACAGTCACTTTTCAGCTACTCAACATGCGAGCCGAACTTTACCCGTTCTGCGTTCCGAGCGTGGAAGTGGTGGCCTTGGCAACCCTTTTCGACGATGGTGATGCCCATGGATGGTCTAGGGCCACTTACGGTGAGCATTGGGCCACTGCTACACTCACGGGGGCCGTTAGCACTGTAACGGACGCTTCCGCACTAGTGCGATGGGAGGATGGTGATGAGGTGGAGGTTCAACTCGAGGACATAGAACTTAACGGCGAGACCCTCCGAAGAGCCCTAACCGCCTTGATTGAGCAGTCTAAGCCCCAAACAAGAAGCCGGACCGACAAGTTTTGGTGGACGGTGCCACAAGCGGCCCTGCTGAGGTAGAACCGGAGTCGGAGGAGGAGCCGCTTTTTACGTACGCGGCAAGAAAAACAAGGGCAATCAGCACCGGCTCACTAGTCGGTCATCATTCCGGCGTCGCGTCGCCACATGTCCCTAGCGACGACTCACAGGACAACAATGCTTCCCTTGACATCGGCATCAACCATGAGTCCGAGTCGGAGGAGCGAGGTCGGGGTCGTGGGAGCTGCGGTGGCCGAGGCCGCCGTCGTGGTAGCGGCGTGTCATTGCGCGGCCGCACTTCCGCTCGTGGGAGAGGCCGAGGGCGTGGCCGTGGTCGTGGACGTGCAACCGACTCGCTGCCCGTCCAAGGTGTGATTATTCTCGGTGTCAGTGACACGAGTGAGGACGTCTCGGAGCCGGAGGCCGAATCCGAGCCGGAGGAAGAGCGCGACCCGGAGAGCCTTATCGTACGGAGCCAAATATTGAAAAAGCGGCAGGGCCGCAACATCGACCCATTTCTTTGCAACGGTCACCAACGCCCGGCTGCTTTCAAGCTCCACAACTACACAGAGAAGCCCCTCCTTGCCTATTTTTCGAGCACTTTTCCTACAAATCTGTTGGAGACAACCGCCACGGAGATGACTCGGCGTGGGATGGAGCTCGGGTTCGGCGCAGGATGGGAGGTCACCCATGGGGAGGTGTGGCAATTTTTCGCTTACAACATGGCGATACTGATATACCACACCGGAGGGCCAAAGGAAGACATGTGGCTCCCTCCTGGCAATGAAAAGTATAAGGGTGCATTCCACACTGCGCCCGACCTGGGGCAATACGGCGTCACGTACGCAAGGTGCTGCCGCATGATGCGGGCGTTTGCGCTCCCCACCAATGGGGACATCACGGACCCATTCGACCCTGTGCGCCGGTTTACCGAGTCGTGGAATCGACGGATTTCCAGCCAGCTTTCTCCTCTTGCTGTGGAAGCGCTTCAAGCCTGGCCAACATCAATGCAGCCCCGACTTCTTCCGGAGAATGCTGGTACATGAAATGAGGTATCACCCCATTCGCATGCGCGAGATTGGTGAGCGCCATGCCCTTCGGTCCCACCGCCCCGTTGACTCCCACCACTTGTTGCTGAACCCAATTGGAGAGACTTTGCGGGGCCGCTGCAGGCGCCGCAGGTGCAGGTATTGCTCAAAAAAGACGCAGCACCATTGCGCATGTGCCCCTTGGGTGGAGGGACAGTTGTGCATGTTCATACGTAGCCCTGCGCAGAATCTTGAGTGCTTTGCCAAGCACAACGCTGGCATCCTGCCCACCAACAAGCGGTCTCTTGCCGTGGCACAGCAGTGAGTGGCAAGGAAGACTGCGAAGGAGACTTGAAAGGTAGTTTTGGATCTAGCTCAGCTTTAGGTGGTAAGAGGTCAGCTCAGGTAGTAAAATCAAGCACGGACAGTAACAGGAAAAAATGTAACTAATTAAATGATGGCAAATCTTCTCTCTGTTTTGCACCATGTTGTTATATCGTGTATCTCGCATTATGGTCTACCTGTATGCGCATTTTGGAGTCATTCTGAACCAGTCATGGGGCACACTTATGCATGAGATGACCCCCTAATGTTGAAAAATGGGAGGGGTCACATGTGACCCACTACGAAACCCGCCACTAACCATATGAAATCACTGAAATTTGCCACCATTTCTCAGTATGATGTTTATTGAAAAGCTTGAATGCGTATGAACCAGTTTAGGCCGATTCTGAGGCCGATGAATGTAGTTACAATCAATTCCGTGAAAGACTCTGCCTAGCGCTACTTTTTGCCGTCGGAAGTAGCTAAGACCCATAATTACATGTCATCAACATGGCCTCTGCAATGCTCACAACCGACCTCCGTCTTCTACCACAGATCAAACATGCCTAGAGGAGCAACATACTATAGAATGGGTGAATTCTGAGATTATCTACATGTGCTCGCACCGGATGGGGGAAAGCGAATGGGAGGGGTCACATGTGACCCCTTCCACTCGCAAACAGACACTAAAAAGGCATCGGCAGAGTGTAAACAATCAGCCCGAGCAGAACTTGCGCGTAATGCTATCAATCTATCCCCATGTGCGCCACGAACATCGGAGATGATCTCCGCAAGGGCCGTCACTAACCAAGAGTGAGCGGTGTGGACCGAAGAATCTCCGCCGCATCGAGCCAAATGGTCAGCAAAAGCAATGGCCCACGCATCATCCGACATGTCAACACCTACAGACGTGAACGCACCCCGCATTGCTTGAAGTGAGAGATTGCAAGAAGCACATGCAGTGGGGGAGCGAAGAGTGGAGGGGATGTGGGATGAGGGCAGATCAAAGATAAGGTTGACCGCGGCGCGGAAAACGGCGTCATAGTGCTCATGGAACTTGTCACGGAGCTCGCCTAGGTGACCCATTGTAGGCGGGTCCGATACTCCGATGCCAAAAACGCAAGGGCGCCGTGGCCGAGTCGAGATACAAAACGCCTAAACTCCGGCCGAGCGCGGTTGGAAAACGTGGAAGCGAGCTTATTGAAGCGAAGTAAGTTGACGCGCTCACTAATGTCGGCTTGTAGCTTTGGAAAGATGTCCTTGGCAAACACAAAAAAGGGTACGATCGAGGACAAGTCATTTAGGGACCGAGCACTCTGCTCGTTGTTTGATCGGGCCTCGGCCACGCAGCCAGCGCGAGCCACATTTGGACGTTGCGGGGGAAGCATCGCTTTGGTTGTGGTTATCAGAGGTTCGGACTCGGCGAGAGCGTGAGAACCGCACGCGGCATCTAAGCGCGCCCACGACGAAGCAAGTTCTAACGACAACATGGGTTCATTGTCACCGTCGTCTCCTCCCGGTGTACCACGCTTACGGGACACCGTTGTGGTCATAACAATCGCTAACCGTCTATACATGGTCGGCTCCATCAAAACTTCGTCGTGGGAATCCCCGCGCACGCGAGCTCCTTGCGCTATAAGAAAACGGATAGCTGAGCCCACTCCCAAACCGGCCGCTCCGACATGGGCCACATCCACCAAGGCAACGAAGTCCCCCACCCCCATGCCTCCGAAACGTATGGGAAGAGATCTCGGAGCGAGTGTTGCGGGGTAGGCTAGCTGCGGGAAGGCCCAATACATGAGCCGCCACACATAGGGTGGCATTGTCAGCGCGCTCGACGAAGCTCACGACGGTGTCACCGTAGCCCTCGCCCGTGCCAGTTGCCAAGACCGATGGGGACCGTACGGGCAAAGTGTCTGAAGCGGGGGTTGCAATGCTGATGGATACGAAGCGCAGTGTGAGAGTGCTATACCCCTTAGGCGTTCGCCATATGCCTCATAATTGCTTAAGGCCGTTTTGAACACGTCTCGAGCAAAATCTGATGTACCCATTAGCCCCCCCAATAGGCCAATACTTTCGTCCCTTCCGTGGAGGCATGTACTCCCCGCATTATGTGGCCGTTGGGTAAGTTATCGAAAGCGTCACCGACACTAAGAGGGAATATAAACAGTTTTGCGGATGGTTACCGTGAGGCCGACGCTAGCATACGCCTCCGGCATAACGTCGCCAATAGCCACGAGAGACACAGGGGGTCACAAGAAGTGATCATCGTCAGAATAATCGCAGGCACCATATTCATTGGGGCAATCGCAACCAAATGTTTGCATACCCGGGAGGCCCCGAGAACGCAAACTTGATGGACGCCATGGGTACTCGGAATACGCATAGCCGGGCCATGAGCATTAGATTGGTCGTAAACGTACAAGGTAGATGGACAAACATGCAACATCGTAGCGACGTGGAGCAACGGTCGAGGCGCGGAAATTGACGACAATTCCTCAAACAAGGGACGCCGCAAGAACTCGTTTAACGCGTTGGATGCGCCGCCTTGCACGTCCGCCCAGTCCGGTGAGACGTTAAGCGCAGCCTAAACCATGAATTGTACGATCTCAACCCCGCCGCAGACGCCAACCCCAAATTGGTGCCGAGCAGCCAACCATTGAGACACTTCGTCACCAATTACGGCGATTCGCGAAACGAACTAAAACGGAGCTAGTTCCAATCGGGTGTAACGTCCCCTTTTGGTCGCGAAGTTGTTGCTCATGTGCGTATCGCGTTCGGAATGAAGCTTGTCTAGCAAGATAAGTGTGGCGGTGGCGAGGAATGAGGCGACGCGTGGTGGAACTTATGCATTTACGATGGCTTCGGCTAAACCGGTGAGAGTGCAAGGGGAACCCAACGCGCGAAGAGTTTCAAATATCCAACCATCGACATTAGGACTAGACTTTCGCGGGCATCTAGCAACGACCTTCATAATATCAACTTCCGAAGCATGGAGTTAAATACGAGGGAGGGAGAAGGGATCCGGTAACACGTCCGCGAGGTCGTCATCATCTTGTGCTGGATGCTCCCGTCCCTACAGCGCCAGCTGCTTCGTAAAAAAAAAATGTTGTGTTTGCCATACAGGCCTCAAGCCCTCAAGTACAGGTACTTTTATTGTTGTAGTTCTGTGATGGATTCCCTCTGAATAGTACTGGTACAGGTATACCTCTATATACCTGGACCTGTACCCTATCTGATGAGTAGTAGATGCTGTCAGTTGTCCGCCGCCGGGGGGAGGCGTCTCGCTCTGCGCGTAGGGTAAGGCAGCAGCGCGCCCTGCTCGCGGAAACACGCTAAGATGCGGGCAGTCACACCTTCATCATCACTAAACAAGCCGACGACGTGCTCTGTGAACAGTCGTGTATCTCTTCGCCCTCCACCCTCCCGGAAATCAAGCAAACCCTCCTCTTTCGGTACGCTCTACTGCGCTATGCCACTGGCTTGTGAAACCCTGCGTCGTGTAGATCCCGCCGGCTTCATCAGCCACGGCGGGTTCCTCGTACATCCAGACAAACCCCTAACTCAACACACGGGTTAGGTATTCCCTGTCTCCATCCCCTCTCGGTTCCGCTCCTCCACCTCTCTTTAACACGCGTACGCGCCACTGGTTTCTACTTCCTTACCGGCTTAACGTGCCGATATTGTGTCCTTACTGATCGAGCCAGCCTTGAGGTTGGTGCGGGAGGCCGCTCTACTGCGCTGCGTGCCAGAAATAGAACTGAGCGATACCTACGTATATTCGCCGTTGCTTCGCAGGTTACTACTCGTTAACGCGCAGCACCATGAGCGGCGTGCAGAGCTACATCGACAAGCATGGCCTGACCAAGGTGGTCGAGGATGCCATCAATGCCACCGTGAAGGAGCAGCCTGATGAGCCTATGAGCTTTATGTCCAAGTTCCTCGAGAAGAAGACCCCTGCGGCCATCACCAAGGTTTTCGGCCGCCAGGTGATCGACTCCCGTGGCAACCCCACCGTCGAGTGCTGCATCAGTACCTACAAGGGCACCTTCACAGCCATCGTCCCCTCTGGCGCCTCCACCGGCATTTACGAGGCCGTGGAGCTGCGCGACGGCGGTGACGCCTGGATGGGTAAGGGCGTGACCAAGGCGGTCGGCTTCCTGAACGACGAGATCGGGCCGATGCTGCTGGGCAAGGACCCCACCGATCAGGCGGGCCTCGACGACGCCATGATCAAGCTGGACGGCACCGAAAACAAGGGCCGTCTGGGGGCCAACGCCATCCTGGCCGCCTCTATGGCGATTTGCAAGGCCGGCGCTGCCGAGAAGGGCGTCCACCTGTACAAGCACATTGCGGAGCTGGCCGGAAACCCGAAGCTGGTGCTGCCCGTGCCCAGCTTCAACATCATTAACGGCGGCTCCCACGCCGGAAATTCCCTGGCGATGCAGGAGTTTATGATCCTGCCTGTCGGCGCGTCTTCCTTCTCCGAGGCCATGCAGATGGCGTGCGAGGTGTACCACAACCTGAAGGGCATCATCAAGCGCAAGTACGGCCAGGACGCGTGCAATGTGGGCGACGAGGGCGGCTTTGCGCCCAACATCGGCTCCAACGAGGAGGGACTGAATCTGGTGAACGAAGCCATCGAGAAGGCGGGCTACACCGGCAAGGTGAAGATTGGGATGGACGTCGCAGCGTCCGAGTTTCTGACGGAGGACAAGCACTACGACCTCAACTTCAAGCAGCAGCCCAACGACGGCAGCGAAAAGAAGACGGGCGAGGAGATGATCGAAATGTACAAGTCCTTCTGCGAGAAGTACCCCGTGGTGACCATCGAGGACCCCTTTGACCAGGACGACTGGGAGAACACGAAGAAGTTCACCGACCTGGGCGTGTGCCAGGTGGTGGGCGATGACCTGCTGGTCACCAACCCCACGCGCGTTAAGCAGGCCATTGAGGGTAAGAACTGCAACGCGTTGCTGCTCAAGGTGAACCAGATCGGCTCCATCACTGAGTCCATCGAGGCCGTGCGCATGGCCAAGGCCGCGGGCTGGGGCATCATGGCCTCCCACCGCTCTGGCGAGACCGAGGACTCCTTCATCGCCGACCTCGCGGTGGGCCTGTCCACCGGGCAGATCAAGACCGGCGCGCCCTGCCGCTCCGAGCGCCTCGCCAAGTACAACCAGCTCCTCCGCATCGAGACCGACCTGGGCGCGGATGCTGTGTACGCCGGCGAGGAGCAGTGGCGCCACATCAGCTGGGACTAAGCGCCGCGCGCTCTCCCTGTCCCAATCATAAGAAAACCAAAATACCCCTTCCACCCAGCGAGCGCGCTTTCATAAGTGATTCTGCGCGCTCGCGAGACGGACTATAGCCTATAATTAGAGTCAAATCAGTCGCCTTCGCTCACACTGGTCAGTTTGTGTCATCGAAAATACTCTTTGCTATGCAGTCACATTTGCGTCCGGCCAAGGAACATGCATAACCTCACGGGACGGGCGCATCCATGGATTGAGATGCAAGGCACACAACTATGCCCCAATCGGGTTCATGTTCCGGACACGGACTGCGTGGAAATTTATGTGAGGGGGGGGATGGGGGGGTCCCGGAGAGGAAGGTTACCATGGCACTGTGTTTAGCATTGCCACGATTTGGATGATATTGCTAGTGAATGGACTGTATAGGACATTCACAGACGCTGTTCTATGCAGTTGTGAGACGAGCAATTGTCAATCATCGAGAATGTTAGTCCTGAATTACTGCCAAACAATGACCAAATACCGCAACAAACAAGCGCTACAGCTTCCCAATCATTTCGGTGCACGCCTGCATTATGCGTCCGGTCAACCATCCAACGGGTGCTTAGGTTTTGCGCTTCTTTGCCGACTTGGGCGTGGATGACTTGCTCTTGCCATGGGGCGACTTGCTCTTGCCGTCCTTTTGCTTCCCACCCTTCCCATCCTTCTTGTACATCACGTCCTCCTTCTTCCCGTCCGTCTTCATACTGACCAACCCACTGCCGGGCGGCAGCTTCGACCCCAGTATGCTCTGGAGACATTAACGACAGCACAACGGCCTCTCGTCAAACTCAATCACATCAGCTAAAGAAGAAAAATGCCAGCGATATATTGAAGCTTACTAGTCTTACACACCCCTATACACCCACCCCCACACACAAAAACACATACAGCAGGAGCAACTGCACGAGTGCGAGTCCCACCTTGAAATCTGTCGAGTCCCCGATAGCGTACTTCTGCAGCCCGTCCGCGGCGAGCTTCTCCGCCATCTGCTGCTTCACCTCCTCAGCTGCTTCGTCCAAGTCATCGTCCAGGTCGCGCTCATGTGCATGGAACTCGACCACGTTAGGCTTCGGCAACGTGCGCTCCATCGCCGCGATTTTGACCTGCTTTATGTGCGCGTGTAGTTTGCGCACGGCCTTGTTGAAGAGTGCCAGCACCTGGTTGGCGGGCAGGTCCAGCTTCTCCTGGATGCCGTCGATGTTACGCTGCTGCAGGCCAAGCATCAGCAGGATGGCGGCCTGGATGTACGACAGGTTGGCGGGGAGCTTCTCCGCATAGAACGAGTTGGCGAGGGAGGGGATGAGGTCCAGAATCATGTGGTGGTCCACGAGGTTGCTGCTGTAGGCCTGCAGCCGCTTCAAGTCGTACGGCGTGAAAGGATCCCCTGACGCCTTCACCACACCCTCTCCACTCTACATCAAATGAGCGAGACGTCCCACATGAGACAACAACAGCAACGTCGCTGGACAATAGGTGTGATGCTCAGTGGGGTTGGCGTGGCACTGAGAAGGAAGAGAGAGAGAGAGAGAAGGGGGTGGTGCACCTGGAGGTTGCTCCCCTTTTGTTCCTCATTGAATGACAGCTTGGGGTCCAGAACCAGCAGCGCTAGGGAGGGGTCAAAGTCGCGGAAAGCGGCACCTGTGACACGTCGCGCACATCTCAGACCAAGCTGTAAAAGAAGAAGATAAAATTCCGCGGGCGTTTCCCCCATCCCGAGACCCCCTTCCCATACCCATCCCGTTTGACAGGTCCCTCTGCCGAAACATATCAGATGACACCGCTAAAGCATATTTCCATGCACCGACCCGATGGATACAGTTTGCGGCCTTAATATTTAGAGTTCGTATGCCCACTCTCCTCCAAAAATTCTAAACAAGCGAAAACGGCGCCACATGCAGACGAGGAGGTGAAGTGGTGACCCTACCAAGAAGCGCTCGGAAGCGGGACTTGAAGTCTCCCACAAAGGGGTGCAGCCAGGTGGTGCCCTCCACTTCCTCAGACTGTAGCGGCTGCAGCATGATGCACGTGTGCTCGCCCGTCGTCTCGTTGGCGGTCTGCCGGATGTAGACGGGCGCGTAGCCCGACCTGCTCCAAAATTTGTACAGCTGCAGCGTGATGCCGAAGGAGACGCCGAGGTAGTGGAGCCTCTCGGGAGGGCGGTCAGAGAGGTTGATCAGCAGCGGCGGCAGCCCCGTGCGCGGCTTGATCTGCTCCTGCAGCAGCCCCCCGCTCGCCGCACTACCCCGCTTCCCCTGCTTGCCCCCATTCCCCGCCTTCCCCCCCCCGGCCTCCCCTTCGTCCATCCCCGACAGCTCCCCCTGAAAGTACTGCGACAGCTGCTTGAGAGCGGCGGAGCCGTAGCCCCCGCGAGTGAGCTCGGGGTGCGTGGCGATGCGCACCACGCGCGCCCCTGACAGCCCCGGGAACTCAGAGTCCTGAAACTGCTGACCGACAGTCCAGGGGATAAGGTCACCGTGGGGCAGCTTTCCCTGCGCCAGGCTGGTCATGGCGCTCTGCTTGCTGATGGCGCCCTCCAGCGCGACTTGAATGACGCACAGAATGTCGGGCAGCGAACTTTGCGCAGGGTCCACGGGGCCCAGCAGCACAAAGATGTGGTGCGCGGGGGCGTCGCACATGAGGAGGAGGTCGTTGGGGGAGTTCTTGTAGTGGGAAGAGACGTAGAGCGACATTATGCGCTGCAGAAACACCTCAGACGCCTGCAACGTCCACGCACAGAGTTCAGCAACACCCCCCTATCCACCTCTATTCAATTAGGATCATGGTTAGTGGGAGGCACGCGGGTGTGGTGACAGTGGTGAGGGAACGACAGCGGGGAGGGAGGGCACCACCTTGTGGTACGAGAAGAGGGTATCGCGGTTGACGTAGTATAGCTCGCACTGACTGGGGTGAGGCATGTGGGTGGGCGGCCGAGGGATGTGCTCCGCAGCGTCCAGGCACAGCAGCTCGTGCAGCCACGACTCCAGTTTATCACCCACCGCATACCTGTGCGTCACCAGGAGATAGTAGCAGTTAAGCCCGACTCCCTTGTCCATCACTCAATCAATTGGGCAGCCCAGGCTGGCACATACAGGGGGTGACACTCGCAGTGGTTGGGACAGCAGACCTGATGGGCTCCTGCAGCTGCACCTCCCGAAAGCTTCTCCCGCCCGACATCGCCGTCCCTTCTCCCGCGTTACTGCTCGCCACTTTGGCGCCCTGCAATAGAGCCAGCACTTCGGTGTCAAACATCAATGATAATGGCCCACGCAACACTCGCCAAGGGAACACTGTTTGCATTTTAACACGTGCTAGTTCAGCTTTCGTTCGTTTTGATGAGAACTTGCCTGTTCCCTGAGCTGCTGGATCAGCTTCAGTGATAGGCTGCGGCCGGTGCCCTCGTAGCCATTGACGGTGGAGCAGATGAAGGTGAGGTAGGGCCCTAGCATGTTTTTAACGATGGGCAACGGGATGGCAGCCGCCTCGTCGATGACCAGCAGCTCCGCCTGCGCCAGCTTGGCGTGGTGCTGCGGCTGGATGTACTGCACAGTCTGCCGATGGTTGCGAAACACATTAATGCGCACAACCGCCTTGCCAAAGGCAGGGTTGGTAGACTCCACAAGGTCGTAGTCAATGTGCTCCTGTAAGCGCAAAACGGCCATATATGCTGATGGACGGTGTCGCTCTCCCAAAATACAGTATGGGGGAGGCGAGAATATCGCGAGCTGCGGACGGCAGCGACACACACCTTGTACTCCATTGTGTCAAGCCCCTTCAGAATGAACTCAAACAGGGTTCGCAAGTTCTCCGGCGATGGCGCTGAGACAAAGATGTTGCTATAGCCGAGGGCCAGCGCGCCCGAGATAGCGAGGCCCAGCGCAGCACTCTACATCACACGGGCGCAGTAGTTGGGGGTGAGGGCTGGATCGATGGGCGATGGGATGTGGAACTGTGTATATCGAAAAGGAATGAACTGTAGCATTGTGCAGTGAGGACAAAATGGAATGGGTATGATTTGGTATCATGAAATGAGATGGGCCATATGTTGACATCAGGGATAGAATGTGGTGTAAGGCGACTTTGTTTTATGTGATTGGAAGAGATGTCGAATAATAGGGAAAGATGTGTTGAACTGAGGAGTTTATGGTCAAAGGTTGGTTTCTAGACTGGGGATGTGCGCACCTTTCCTCGACCGCGTGAGGCAGTGAGGGCGACAGTGTTACGCAGCGTCTTCTCCGATGCCGCGTCCAAGAAGGTAACCACAGCTCGCGCTTGGTCCAGCGTCTTGCACATGTTCACCAGCCCAGACGCAGGCTGTGCACATGCAAAACGCCAGCAACCCCCTCCATTCATCCCGGAGCTACGGTGTGGATGATACCGTCAATGTCGGTGCAGGAAAACAGCCAACTGAGTGACAAAAGGTAAGGGGAGCACCTCGGTGTCCTTCAGTGATTCCTGTAGCTCCGACAGCTCGTGCGCTGACGCGCTCTCTTTGCCCTCACTGCCCGCTACCGGCTTAATGTCCTTCACCAGAGTGGAGGTGGGTAGAATGTTGAGCTCATCGTCCATCAGAATGGTGTTGGGATTGTTCGAAAGGGATAGCACCAGACGTTCGTTGAAGCGGCCTGCCCGAGTCGTAGTTACAGCCCTCAGCGCCCCCCCCCCTTCCCCTGTGTGCATACCCACACCCACGCAACCCACAAGCCAATCCTTACTGCTAACGCCTGATGGGGACGGGGGTAACAAGACGGCCTCACCTGTGACCTGCTGGTGCGACTCGGTCCGCAGCCGTGCGTGGCAGTCCATCGTGAGGTCGTAAAGTTTGGTGAGGGAGTCGAGGGTAGACAGCAGCATGACCACAATGCCGCCACCCTCCACCGTCTCAATCGTGCGCGCCAGCAGGTTGGGTGTAAGGGCCTCAAAGTCCTGCAGCCGCGAAGGTGCCATCGAAGGAAACAGTCATTCATAAAACACAAATTCCGAAACACAGTTGATTGATACTATTCCAAATTGCGATGCACAGGTGACTACTCTGTTGTCTAGACACGCTCCGCCCATGGCAAGGACTTCCACAGCACGCAGGTGATACGCAACGAGTGGAGAGGGGAAGGACAAGGGAAGGGAAGGGGGGAGCTTACCTGGAGCACGCACATGCCGTAGGTGTTGCCGAGGATTTTGTGTGTGTCGGCATAGTAGCAGTATCGGATGTCGGTGGAGGCGACAAACAGGCTAAATGGATCCTCCTTCTCGGGGTCCAGCAGCCCCCGCTGCGCCAGCTTCTTCACCTGCCGTATCCGCTTCTTCCGGTGGCTGCTTAGGTAGAGGTCCTTCTTATAGCACCAGAGGACGGAGGGGCGCGCCTTGACGACCGTCTTGCTCAGCATGTAGTGCAGATTCACCACCTGCTCGCGCCCCTTGTCGCCCACGATCACAAACAGGCTGCGCTCACGCGTCTTCACGCAGTTCTCCACTAGCGTCCGGATGCGGCTGTCCACCTTTTTCCTCATCGTGACCGCACGCGCGTATCGACTGACGACTGTTCCTTGTCGAGAGCGGATGGGTTGGGCGGTACCGGCGAGCGTATCGGGAGGTTGCTGAAAGGTTCAGAAACGCTCTGTCAAGAAAACAAGGTGCGCACCACTTGCGAAATTTCCGACTACTCGATAACAGCAGGCCCGCAAAGCAGACCAGGCAGCTGCTCGGAACTGCATTACCCGACAGTGGCGCTGGTTACGGCCGCTGTCGATCCTTCGATACCGCCATCATCCTGACAATGACGGCCGCCGACATTGACGGCGATATACGGACCAACGACTTAACGTACCACATACTGCGTAATTCTCACAAGCAGGACGATGATTTCCACGACAGAAACCGTACCCGTATCCGTATATGCAATTGCTGCTTCTGCGGCTGCGCTTTTTATATCTCTCTGTTCTTGAGGAACTTCTGATCTCAGTCATGCTTGCAAAACGCCGCCTGTATAGGGTGCCGGTGCGGGTTCCCTGCCAGTCCCATATCCCGGGGGAGCAAAAAAATTATCTTATATTGGTAAAATATGGGGGTTTAACGGTTAGTTAACGTACCATGTTGAGTCCGCCTAAGGCAACGCGCGGAGACAAAGCGTCACAAGCGCAGTAAATTGTCCGCGGCGGACGCCCACATGCTTTACCTATAAAGCAGCTCCTCTAGCTGGTAGCAGCCACCTTCTGCCTTTGCGCTCGCCCATTCGGCTCGTGCAACATGCATCGTAGCTCTCGTAGCTGCGCAAGGTGACAGCTTACCCTCGACCGCGTCTAGCACGGCCGAGACTCTTTATCCTGCTCAAATATACGATGGCTACAGACAGACAAGTCGACGACGAAATTCGCGACGCGCCGGAATTTGTTCCATCAATAGAATTCAAAGAACATGAGCAACGCTTACTCGCTAACGCTGCCGCATCAGAAGAGCGACTTAATGGCCGTTTTCAGCAAGCCTTTACCGAACTAACGGCCACGCTTAGCTCGACCATCATCACTCAACTAGCAGCAGCCAAACAAGTCAGCACACAGCTAGCCAGTCCCGTCGGCGTAAACGACACGCCGAAGGGTGGAATTGCAGAGCACGACGCCCGTAGCGCCCAGCTGCCGACCGAGCGACCCTCGATCGACCCCACCGTGCGACCCATGGCCCCAGCCCCAGCGACGACGGTACCCCCAGCAGCCCTGCCAGATGAGGACTACCACATCGACACAAAGCTATGGGGACCCTACATTGCCCCATGCCTCGAACTACCCCCCCGACATCTCAACGGCCCACAAATCTGGAAGCTCACATGTGACACCTACCGCCACCTCTCCGCCCGCCGGCACAACGCCACGCTCGAAGAATACAGCGCCA
This sequence comes from Tetraselmis chui, assembly GCA_026401115.1. Classification (NCBI taxonomy): domain Eukaryota; kingdom Viridiplantae; phylum Chlorophyta; class Chlorodendrophyceae; order Chlorodendrales; family Chlorodendraceae; genus Tetraselmis; species Tetraselmis chui. Next base: position 8,604 of record JAPMLY010002882.1, on the reverse strand, counting down.
CGGCTTGTCACGCCGCCTACGCTAACACGGCGAGCGTATCAGCTCTGGAAGACATTCAAAATTATCCCAAGGACTCACCGGAATTCGCGGCGGCGTTCGTCACCCTGCGTCAAAGCAACCACACCCACAGCACGCTCGAGGAGGGCGCCCGTGTGCGGATATCCCACATCCGAGTATCCGACACACCAAGGGCGGAGGGGAGACGAGCGATTCGGACCGCGTTTTCGCGGAACTCGCCTACGAGCGGCTCATCAAGCCGCGACCGGGCGTTGCCTCCTCCGAGTACGACAACCTACACCAAGCGTTCATCGACAAAACCCTCGAGTCTTCGCTACTCGCTAGCGCCAAAGCCGCCGCGGGAGCTACCTTCGCGCGCAAGACCCCCGACCGACCCGCCCCCGACCGTCCGACACCGACTCCGACCCCACGACCCCAACCCAAGCCCAAGCCACCACCGAGAGACAACGCCGACCCCAAAGACACGAAAGCCAAGAACCCGGACAAGAACGACTGGCGGTGTGACCCGCCGCGCCACGTCCTGCAACGACCGTTCCAACTTCATGCGACACCGCGTGCGGAACAGAGCGTCCGAGTGGAAACGATTAGGCGCGAGCAAGCAAGTTCTAGGATGGATTCGTCACGGGGTTCGCATACCTTTCATCGGCGGCCGGCGACCCCCACCTTTCAACAGCGGCACCTCCATGCGGAACGCAACAAAAGAGCAGCTCGACTTAATGGACTCCGAGCTGCCCCGATTCCTGCAGTCAGGCGCTTGGGAGCCAGGCCTCCCATCGACTTACGCCCCTAGAACAAGTATTGCAAGGACCACAAACTAACATACGAGACACTCAAGCACCTCAAGAACCTGACGCGGGCCGGCGACTGGATGGTGTCCTTCGACCTAGCGGACGGCTACTACACGTTAGGCATACGGGAGGAGGACAGAGACTTCTTCACGGTCAATTAACGCGGAACACTGTAAAGACTAGCCGGTCTTCCGATGGGCTGGAAATGCAGCAGTTATTATTTTTGCCGGCTTACCGAAGTTTTTATCCGGCACTTACGCGAGCCACTGCTCAACCCCACCGGACACAACCCCCGTCTTGCTACACACCAGCAGCCCACGCGACCTACACCGTCCCGACGCTATCTGCGCTACCCTCGATGGCGGGGTGCCCGATTACTCCCGTACATGGACGACTTCCTATTTTTTGCCGACAACAGAGACGCAGCGTTACAGCTCCGCGACCGCGTCGCGTGCCTACTCGATCGCCTCGGGCTAGGACGCAACCCCAAGAAAGGCCATTGGGTCACTGGGAGCCGACGCAAATCTGCGAGCACCTCAGCCTCCAAATCGACACCACAACCTCTACGTTCCGAGCCCATGCTTCGAAACTATAGGCCATCGCTACCCTCTCCCGGACACTCCTACAACGCTCTACACGCGACGCACGGTGGCTACCTGCCCGGCAGCTCGCAGTGCTCGCCGGAAAAGTACAATACCTATACCTCGCAATCCCAGCAGCCCGATTCTACCTCCGCGAACTACATGACGTCCTCGCTACGCGCACGGGATGGGGGGGGCGGGTGCAACTCACCTACCAGTTGAGACGCGACCTCCAATGGTGGACGCAAGTCCCCTCCGCCAACAACGGCCGCTCCATATTCTCCCCCATCGAGACCGCCTACATGCACTGCGCGAGCTCAAGTTACGGTTGGGCACCTGTGCTAAACGAACAGTTGGAAGCACGGGGTTTATGGTCAGCGACAGACCACCAACAACATATCACATGGAAGGAGTTGAAGGCCGTGCGACTCGCCGTCCTTTCGTTCTTACTCCTCTTGCGCGGCCGCAAAGTCCTTGTGCACGAAGACAACCAAGCAGTGGTGGCAGTCCTCAGTCACCTAATTTCGAGGTCCCCGGCTATGATGGACGAGCTTTGCAAACTGTGGGAACTCATCGACGCCAACAACATCAGCATCCGCGCGCGATATATTCGCTCCGCGGCCAACGTCTGGGCCGACGGACTGAGCCGCGAAATAGACCGGGACGACTGGCAACTCAACCCCCGCATCTTCACTTACATGAACTCCCTGTGGGCACCCCACTCCATCGACAGGTTTGCCACGCATGGCAATACGCAGCTTCCCCGCTACAACTCCCGCTGGCGAGACCCCACCTCCGAAGCCGTGGACTGCCTCCATCTACCCGACACCCGCTGGACAGCGGAGACCAACTGGTGCAACCCACCTTGGACACTCCTCCCCGACCTCGTCCAAAAGTTACGCCAATCCGGGGCCGAAGCAACAGTCATCGCGCCCTGCTGGCCCGCCAAACAGTGGTACCAACTACTAAGCGAACTTTCCGACGAACAGATCATGTACCCCCCCTCCCGAGATTTATTCTTTCCGGGCAAGCGGGGGGCATACGAGGGCGTCGGACCGCCCGGCTGGAGCGTCACGGCTTTCCACGTACAGCCCCGGCTTGGCTCTACCGAACACGTGGTACACTCCACCCAACAGCGACCAACCGGACGTCCCCGCCCAAACCTCGACACGACCGGACATCCGCGGACAACGATCACCAAGCCGCACCCGTAAAATACCGACTCGTCGAACCTGCGGCCCACGCACCGTGGCACGCCTCGATGCGCAACCATGTCGGCACACTCGTCGGGACGGACGACTTGGGCGACCTCGTCCTCGACCTACCCACCGGCTCCCTCGCCCCCACCACATGCAACAACTATGGCACCGGTATGCGCCGTTTTACTGTTTTCTGCAACGAAGAAGGAATCACACCACTCGAGGCGACCGCGGCCGACATGCTTCGATTTACCGCTTGGCTCGCCCGGTCCGGAACCATCGCAGCCAACAGCCTCCAACCCTACTTCTCGGCAATAAACAAGTTCTTTCGCGACCACTTGAAAGAGCCAGTGGCGCTAGGACCACTTCTAACGGACGCACGTCGAGGACTCGCCATGCAGCAGCAGCCCATCACCGCCCCCGACATTCGCGTACCACTCCCAGCCCCCATCGTACAACAAATGTTACTCTTCGCCCATCGACACTACCGCGCGCTAACCTGGCAGCCGGACAACCTCGTACAGATCAAGACTTTCCGCGCGATGCTCGCAGTCTACACTAACTACTGTTATTTTTGCCGCGTGGAAACCGGCGTACGTTGCCACATGGACGACATCGCGGTCGACCGAACGGGCGGTAACATACTTCTATTTGTTCGAAAAGCAAAGGGCGACCAACGTAGGACCGCGGCCGAAAAACCGCTCCTACAACTCCATGTTACTGTAGTACCACTACTAGCGGACCTCATGGAGGCGTTTACCGCTGGACGCACCAGTTACTGCAACCAACTCGGCGCTGGACCCGGACCAACTGCTTTTTGGGCCGTCACGCCCGAGGACCAGCCGCACACGTGGACGGCCGGTACCATCACCGAGTGGATTCGTGAGGCGTGCAACACCATCGGCGCTTCACCCCCCACACAATTCAAGTGGACATCGCATAGCCTACGGAAAGGCGCGGCGTCCGCAGCCGCATGCATCGGCGCACCCCTTACCAAAATCCGCTACATGGGTGGTTGGTCGAAAACCAGCGACGTTGTCACTGGCAAGTACATCGACCCCACCATGAGCGAAACCCCGGCGGCCTGGCTATTCTTCGGCTGGCTAGTCGCCAAACCCCAGGATTAGTAGCCTATGCAGACCTTCAGTCTCTATAGATGGCGTTATCTGACTCCCAGTCGCTAAATTCTTATATTGGTAAAATATTGGGGTTTAACGGTTAGTTAACGTACCATTTTGAGTTCGCCTAAGGCAACGCGCGGAGACAAAGCGTCACAAGCGCAGTAAATTGTCCGCGGCGGACGCCCACCTGCTTTACCTATACAGCAGCTCCTCTAGGTGGTAGCAGCCACCTTCTGCCTTTGCGCTCGCCCATTCGGCTCGCGCAACCCACCCACCCTTCCCTGATCAAGCGCTGAATAGAAATAACACCTCTGAATAGGTGTTTTAGTGCCTGTTTATCCAAAATGTAAGCAAGATGTCATCTTTGGCACAATCTGACTCCCAGTCGCTAAATCCTCGTCTGTTGTACAGATGAATGTATATGTATTTGTACTTCTACATCGGGTTATGATGTTATTAGGGTTTTGTAATATATGATGGTTTAACAATATCGTATAAAGAGTTTTTTACAAGAAAAAGCAGCAGAGATGGTTTTGAGGATGGTGGCAAAGTTCATCTCAGAACCGGCCTTAAACGGTGTACAGGTAAGAGACAAGCAAAGAAACTGGGAGGGAAAACAAAAGGGCAAGAGTGACAAGAGGATCACGGAATCCAAAGCACGGCAAAAGGAGAGCACTACATTGTGCATAAACCTAGCAGATTAAACTAAGGAAACTCCTAGGCCACGCCGAGAATGCAACGCGTGGAGGCGACAAGCGGCGCCTCACGCGCCGCTCGAGGAAGCACGGGGACGCTTGCGGCCCATGGCGCGGGTGAAGAGCGCCGTGGCAGGAGAGGGCATCCCAGCCGAGGAAGAAGCGGCCTCCACGCCGTCCGCAGCGGCGGACAAACCGCTCAAGACGTTGTCCGCGTGTGGAACATGGATAGCGAGAGAGACCTTTCGACGCCAGGAGGCCAACAACTTGCCCACATGCATCCCTTTAGATGCGGCTGCCTGCTTGGCTAGCTCCGTCAAGAAAGCCGTGGCGTGGCCGCCGAGAGTACCAAATTCCATGACATCAAAGGAAATTAAACGGATGTCGGGGCGACTCCTCACCCCCTCCGAGTACTTCTCGAACTTGGTCGTCTCATCATGGCGGAGAGCGACTTCGGGTGACGAAGGGCAAGAAACGCCGAACAAACCGGAAACCACGGCATCAAGGGCAAGTTTTGAGCCTCGGATGCCGTGACAATGCAAGGCACCCACATCCGCGGGGAGACCGCCGTTGCCGTTGCGGAGTTGAACTAACATCGTGGGATCTGTGAGAACCTCGACGCCAACCCCGAGTGCGCCACGAACCTCGGAGATGATCTCCGCAAGGGCCGTCACTAACCAAGAGTGAGCAGTGTGGACCGAAGCATCTCCGCCGCATCGAGCCAAATGGTCCGCAAATGCAGTGGCCCACGCGTCGTCCGACATGTCACCACCCGCCGACGAGAACGCACCCCGCATAGCTTGAACCGAGAGATGGCAAGAAGCACAAGCAATGGGGGAGCGTAGAGTAGAGAGGATGCGGGATGAGGGTAGGCCGAAGATGCGACAGACCGCGACGCGGGAAACTGCGTCGTGGTGCTCAAGGAACTTGTCACGGAGCTCGCCCAGGCGACCGGAAGTAGGCGGGTCGGAAGCCAAAAACGCAAGGGCGCCGTGGCCGAGACGAGATACAAAACGCCTAGACTCCGGCCGAGCGCGGTTGGAAAACGTGGGAGCGAGCTTCGCGAAGCGAAGCAAGTTGACGCGCTCACTAATGTCGGCTTGTAGCTTTGGAAAGGTGTCCGTGGCAAACGCAGAAAGGGGTACGAGCGAGGGTAGGCCATCAAGGGACTGGGCAATGTGCTCGTTGTTTGATCGGGCTTCGGCAACGCAGCCGGCGCGAGCCACCGTTGGACGTTTCGGGGGGGGGCATCGCTAAGGCTGTGGTTATCAAGGGTTCAGACTCGGCGAGAGCGTGAGAACCGCACGCAGCATGTAAGCGCGCCCACGACGAAGCGAGTTCTAACGACCACATGGGTTCGTTGTCCCCGTCGTCTCCGTCCGGTGTACCATGCCTTCGGGACACTGTTGTGGTCATAGCAGTCGCTAACCGTCCGTACATGGTCGGCTCCATCGGAACTTCGTCTTGGGAATCCCTGCGCACGCGAGCATCTTGTGCTGTAAGGAAACGGATAGCTGAGCCCACTCCCAAACCGGCCGCTCCGACATGGGCCGCATCCGCCAAGGCAACCAAGTCCCCCACCCCCATGCCTCCGAAACGTATGGGAAGAGACATCATGGAGCGAGTGTTGCGGGGTAGGCTAGCTGTGGGAAGGCCCTATATCTCAGCAGCCACATCTAGGGTGGCATTGTCAGCGCGCTCGAGGAAGGTCACGACGGTGTCGCCGTAGCCCTCGCCCCTGCCAAGACCTCGGGGGACTGTACGGGCAAAGTGTCCGAAGCGGCGGTTGCAATGTTGATGGATACGAAGCGCAGTGTGAGAGTGCCGGTGAGCCGCTAGACCCCATAGACGTTCGCCGTGGGCCTCATACTTACAAGCAGCAGAGACCACCAAGCAAAAGAAGAAAAGAGGAAAAACAAAACTACACTCCTCCACAAAAGTCCGGACAAGACTTTGCACCTTCTCAAGTAAAAAAGTGTAACCATATATCGATTTTATTGACAAATCTCCTGAAGTCTAGGCAATGCTTTGGCGCCCAAAATGAAATGCGCCGACAACTACGAGGGGTAAAGTGGAGCACTGCCGGGCTTGTGTACTTGGGGTTATCGCGCCCGCACCCGTGCGGCACGCTCTTTCAAATAGTCGCCGTGATGGTTAGACGAAAAGAGTAACGGGCGCACAACGCCGCAATATGAATGCTGATGCTACGGTCGCGCAAATACAATGCATAAGCGACGGAGGGAGGAAATTAAAATTGTTTACAACATGTACCGTATGCGCCGGTTTACAACAATTACCGTGTGCGCCGGTTGCTGTCTCTGGGCCCTCCAAACTATGCCAGTCAGGAAGCTTACAAGTCGGGGCTAGACCGTTAACCACATAAATCCAACCCCTCCAAGGGTGTTCGGGGGTTTTACTCCCCCCCGGGGAGTGTGCAATGCGGGGTGATGACGGCGTGCAATCAGGGGCGAGCGAAGGTGCAGTGTGCGGGGGCGCGGCGAGAGGTCGTGCGGGATTTGATGCGTTATGCAAGTAGGAGATGATGCAGCCATTGGACAGTGTGCGTGTGGAGTTGTGCAATGATGCGAGACGTGTCGATTCGTGCTTTGGAGATGAGTTTATCAGGAGGTCGGTGCGGAGGGTGAGTAGAGAGGTGAGACTTGTGATGGTGGATGAGTGCGGCGTGCCCGTGCGGCTCATGACGATGGGGAGGATGTCGACTTCGGTACTTGGCCAGTGGCTGCGGATGGCATTTGCGAGGGGTGTGTATTTGGCACGAATCAATTGGGCTGTTTGGGAGAGGTTGTGGTCCGTGCAATACTTACATTCCCCTATCTGTATCTTTCTAATTGATGAGTATCGTCGGCGACCGTTTGTGTGACCGACGAATCGAGGTTCGAGGAGGCGGATAAAGTCGGGTTTGTGCGCCGGCGGTCGTAGCGCGGGGGGGAGAATCTCAGGGGGGGGTGGCGGGGCACGCGGTTAGGGAGTCGGGCGAGAGACCTTCGTCATCACCAACAAGGCGGGTGGACATGTGGGTGGGGTGCGGGGGGTGACAGTCAAGAGGGGTGTGGGTGGGTGTGGGGGTTGTGAATGACTTGATGGCTTTGTTACCGAAGTCTGCAGTGATGGTCTCCCATCGTCCGCCGCTGTGTCGTTCCAAGAGGGAGAGTAGGAGTTGCAGCGCGCTGTTATGGCGGTATTGTCTTAGGCCAGACATGGTGGGGTAGTTACCGGCCATATGGCCGTTGCAAGTGAATTGGCCACACATAGGGGCAGCGCAGGGTGGGGTTGTGTGTGAGGAGGCGGACTCCCCACATGAATTCTTGCTTGTGGGTGAATTGGATGTTGGTGAGTGTTGTGTGTTTTTGTGGAGAGTCAAATCGGCGCCGTCCTCCGCGGCGCGGGCGAGGAGGGCACCGTGTTTGGATGTTTATGAGAGGGGTTGTGAGTGTGTTTGGTGCTGTGGGTGTGAGCGTCAGTTTTGAGGTTTATGTATATGTAGGGTATGGGTTCCCCTAGGGTTTGTGGAATGAGGGTGTATGGCCACGTCCAGTGGCCTATCGACACGTCTGAGCCTAAGGTGTATGTTGTGTCGGGTGTGTGTGCGTCTGCAGCTTGGTTAGCTAGTGTGTCTGCGAGGTCGTTTCCTAGTGAGTGGTTGTGTGCTTTAATTTTGCCGAGGTGTGTGCGGGTGCCTGCGTTGCAGCGGGCTTTGAGGGTGTGTGTGATGGAAATGAGCGTTTTGCGGTGGATGTTGTGTGTGTAAGCGGATGGGCAGTTCAAGTAGCCTTGTATGAGGCGAAGGGAGCATACGCTGTCTCTAAGGATGTGGGTATGGCCTACTTGGAGGCCTGTGTCTATGCATGCTAATTCAGCGCGAGTGATGGTGTGTGAGGGAGGGGTAGAGTTCACCAGAATTTTGATGCGGGTGTCCGAGGCGGGGTGGGTGGCGGCCGCTCCGAGGAGGGAGGAGCCTCCCTTCTTGGAGCCGTATGTGTAGACGAAGTCATGCCAGTTCCATGCAAGATTTCCTTCGGTGGGGGAGTATGTTAGGATCGTGCGTTCAAGGAGGGGATAAATGAGGGGGCGGGGGGGGGTTGGGGGGGAGATGGTAGATGCCTGCTGAGTGGGGTGAGTAGGTGTCGAAGTGGTGTGGAGGTGGGATGGTGATGGTGGGGTTGAGGAGGTGTGTGTCGTAG
>JAPMLY010002881.1:0-34822 GCA_026401115.1 Tetraselmis chui | reverse complement strand
TCACTAGTAATAGTTTGGTTTAGTTAGCAGACAGCACAAGCTACATGTTCTAAGGCTGTTTCTAGAACACCTGAGGTATGGATAGACGGGGACTTACTGGTAGAGAGGAAGAGACCGGTACATACCAGATTTACGCCACACCCAGATTGTAAAAAACCATGTTCCTAAGACAATCTTATTAATTCTCTCTCCGCTGATGTATAATTAGATCCAGAGATTAGGTTCTACTATTAGTCTAAGGTTGCCAACTTAGCCTAACCAAAGTAGCACTCTACACGTGGTTTCGGAGCCTCAGAACAGCTAGACGAGACGAAGATGTCAAACCGAGCAGGAAAGAGACTACCAGAGGAAGTTGACGGTCGACCAGAGGGGGCGCCTTCTGGGCCGACACAGCCGACGTCGACAGATGGTGGAAGACGGGCAGTGCGAGAAGGATCGAGTCCCACGATGGAGCCTATGTCGGTACACGTCACCGAGATGCTACAACGACTAAGTAACAGAGCTGACACTTTTTCGATTGAGCTATCTCAACTGCGTGACCACGTCGACAACGGTTCCAGATATTTTGAAGGACGAGTGAACATAAGCCGAGAGACGGAGAATTTTCTTCGAGGAGAACAATTGAGATCGGAGAGGACGCGAGAGATGCCGAGCATGATGCCGAATGATGTCAAACCAGCCAAGATCAAGAGCATCGCTACGACTAACATCGACGAGCTGAGAAATTGGTTCCGACATGCACGAGGGTATCTACGGTATCACAACGTTAACCCTGAAGAGCAAAGAGGAGTGTACTGGGTATATGGCTTTCTGGAAGGCCCACTATCGAAGTGGTGGTACTCCCAAGTTGCGCAGACTGGAGATGAAGTCGGTGGAGGATTTTCCGGAGTTTCTGAGATGGAGAAATCCTTAATTCGGGAATTCTGCGGAAGAACACCGGCGGAACAAGCGAGATTGAATTTGGACAAGGCGCGACAGAAAACCACGGTCCTGAAGTATGCAAATCAATTTCGATAACAAGTATTGGAGCTTCTTGACCGTCCTGAAGAAGATAACGTACATGACTTCCAACGCGGTATGAGACCCTCGATTCATAAGGAGGTTGCCCTGAAAAATCCTAAGACCCTACACGAGGCGATTCAAGCAGCTTTGCGAGCGGAGGTAGCGGAGACCAAGATTGAAACGACCCAACGTTCGACATGCCGATTGAACGCCATCGAAGAAGACAGCGACTTTTCAGAGGCAGCGGAGGAGATCGATAGTGGTCGGAGGAAGATTCGCATGGCGCGACCTAAGAAAAGCCGCGGGAGCTGTACGAGATTAGACGCCTCACTCAAGAAGAACTCGACAGATTTAAGAAGGAGGGCAAGTGCTTCATTTGCCACAAGAAGGGATACATCGCTATCGACTGCCCAGAGAGAAAGAACAAGAAGAACGACAGAACGAGGAAATCCCGGCCGGGAAAGTGATAAGGCTAGGGATCAAGTGAATTTTGTCGATGTTGATGGTAATGATATTTTGAAACGTCGATGTTGATGGTATTGATATCTTGGATTGTCGATGGTGATAGTGCTGATAGTTTGGGATACTGACATCGATGGCAATTTAAGTCGATATTATCGCCAATGCATCGATGTTTGGGACGATATATCGATACATCGGGCTTAGATAATCAATATTTTCCGATTGTTTTGATAATTGATGGCATTGATACTAGCACTATTGCCATCGTGTCGATGTCGATGTCGCAACCTATCACATCGATGGCACTATCACCAGGTGATGATGAAATTGAAATTGAAATTGTTTACAACATGTACCGTATGCGCCGGTTTTTCACCAAAAAGCCGGATGCGTCGGCTGCTGTCTCTAGGCCCTCCCAACTATGCCATACATGGAACTTACAAGTCAGGGCTAGACCGTGAACCACCTATGTCCAACCCCTCCAAGTTGGTGATGATGATACTATCGACGATGCATCGATGGCTGATCCCTAGCCTTAGAAAGTGAGACCTGAGTCGGCAGCTCGCGGCAAGCTGCATGATGAGGTTTCGTCTCCTACATCGACTCAGGAAGAGACCAAGACAGAAGAAGTACGAAACCCGTCACCTCAAACGACATTGAGGCCAGTCTTTAGGAGCAAGGACTTTAGCGACTGGATGATGAATAGGGAGTATTTCCTCAAGTACTCTCAGACCTACGGACCTTTCGACTTAGATGGAGCTAGCGATAATGACGGCCCTAATTCTCAAATGGCGGAGGATTTTTGCTGTCCGGCGCGCCCAATTCTGGAGAGAGATTTACATAAGTACAGGAGAGATTAGGCTAAATGCGCCATTTAATGAATTAGAAGATTTTTCGGGCCATTATTTGCGGAGTAAACTGATTCATCCCCACCTGAGAGCGGTTATAGTGGTTCCAAAATGGAGGGCAAAACCATGGTTCAAGCTGCTGCGAAACTTCCGACTTGTCGACGAGCTGGCGGCGACAAAACATGTGTTTACCTGCCCTACGAATGACGGAATAGAAGGAAGAAGGCAAGATGTTGGACCGACAAGATGGACGACGCAAGTTTACGTCGACGACACCGATCGAGTTCGATTTCTGCCTCAGAACCTACAGAACCCCCCGAAGACCTACTGGACTCACTCGACGACTCTTTTTACCGATGGCCGACGAGTGTTACTAGCGAAAGAGGATACTGGCATGGTTAGGTTCCATGGTGGCAAAGATGAGATTGAAGGCGCGACCCCGGAATGCACAGCAGTGCGAGCTCTTACGGAGACAACTGGATTTAAGGTGAGCGAAACAAATTTACGCCTTTTAGGGACGGATTTTTCCGGACGGAATAAGCGCTACGTGTATATCGCTCGCGTTCGACCCGGATCGATACCGAACGCAACGTCAACTTCTCGGGCAGTATGGGCTACCTGGAAGGAATTAATTTCGGCACGGCGTACGGGTTATCTAGTTCGTGGAGATAAGCAGTTCCCTCTTCGTTACGAGACTTTCGGGAAACCGATCGACGGGTGGATGAACAAGAACGTCCGACTAGAAGACAGTGTTCCCGCGACGTTGCATGTATCCACAACCCAGTCTGGAACAAGTTTGTTTGTGTTGGGAGGCACCTTACGCGGACATCGATGCCGTATTTTGGTTGGCTCTGGCGCTTCGGAAAATTTCTGCAAGGCTGAGTGGGTACGGGAGCATCACATTCCGACGGTTTCTGGAGAGAAATACCGGATAAAATTGGCAGATGGTTGTATTACGACTCGCCGTCGACTACGGAATGAAGTGCTTACAATAGGGACCATGGATATACGTTTGGACGCAATTATGACAGATCTGGATAATTTCGACATCATTCTCGGTCAACCTTGGTTACAAGACGTCAACCCGGATATAGATTGGTCTACTAAAACGATTCGCGACCGTAAAACTGGCGAAGCTATGGTTTCTGGCGACGAGTACACCGTACATGTGGCAGTACATCACTTGGAGGCGGATGTGATGGCAAAGTTGCTTAGGCAGCAACCAGCATACCTCTTCGTGATTGGACTACGAGAAGTGCAAGACGCGGTCGACGACATCAATACTGATCAACAACATGAGTGGACGACTTCGTTACGAGATTCCCTGAATGAGTTTACGGACATCATCAAGGAGCCTGACGGTCTACCGCCAACTCGCGAGTGCGACTTTGAAATTAATTTGAAGTACGATGAACCACCTAAGGAGCGAAAGTACCGTATGTCACCAGCAAAACTCCGGGAGGTTCAGGTACAGTTACAAGACTTACTCGCAAAAGGCTGGATTCGTCCGTCTAAATCTCCGTACGGTGCCCCGATTTTATTTGTACGCAAGAAGGATGGTACCATGCGTATGTGCGTAGACTATCGGAAACTCAATGACCTTACGAGGAAAGACCGAACACCGTTACCCCGGATCGATGAATTACTCGACTCGCTATATGGGGCTCATCATTTCAGCACGCTAGACCTGTATAAAGGCTATCATCAAGTTCGAGTTAAGGAGCGCGACATACATAAGACCGCATTCCGAACTCATTACGGATTGTTCGAATACTGCGTTCCACCCTTTGGACTTTGTAACGCCCCAAGTGGATTCCAAGCGATGATGGATCGAGTTTTGGCCCCGTATCTTGGCAAATTCTGCGTGGTATATTTGGACGACGTACTGATCTACAGTATGACGGCCGACGAACACCTCGAGCATATTCGACTCGTGTTACGAGAGCTGCAGCGACACCAATTGCATACCAAACTCTCTAAGTGTTACTTCGGACGATCGAGCGTCAATTTCCTTGGGCATGTGGTGGAACCTGGACAGATCCGAATGGACCCCGACAAGGTGGAGGCAGTATAGAATTGGCCCCGGCCGAAATTTGTGACTGAAGTACGTGGATCTCTGGGACTTGCTGGATATTACCGGAGGTTTATCAACCAATTCGCAACCCTAGTAACCCCATTTACGGACCTGACCAAGAAGACACCGGAATTTCGCTGGACCCCTCAAGCCGAGTCAGCATTTGAGCAAATTAAAGGAGCAATGGTACGTGCACCAGTCCTGCTAATTCCCGACACTTCTCCTGATGCAAGGTGCACACTGTACACAAATGCTTCTAGATTTGCAGTAGGAGATGTGATGTTACAAAATCAAGGTATTGGATTACAACATGTTGCTTACCATGCTCGAAAGATGAACAAGCATGAGGTACACTACCATGTCCACGAACAAGAGCTACTGGCAGTTCGCGACGCTCTACTGAAATTCCGTTGCTACTTAGATGGCGGGGCGGGATTTACAGTAGTTACGGACCACGACACGTTGCGACATTTCTTTCGGCAGCGCGATTTGTCTACTCGATAGGTGCGATGGCTTCAAGTTTTAGCACCTTATCAGCGACAGATGGACATCGTGTACAAGAAGGGAGCATTCAACCATGCAGACGCTCTGTCTCGCCGACCTGACCTGAAGGAGTCATTACAGAAGTTGCAAATGTTACGCGATTGGACCAACGACGAAGCAGAATGCGAGTTACGCGCGCATGCTTTTTCCCTGGAATCCTGGTTGAATCTTGACTCTAGACTTCATGCGGAAATCAAAAACGCTTATGACTCAGATAACTACCTGCTTACCCGGAAATCTCTGCCTACCTGGCTGGTACGTCAATCTAATGGACTCTTGTACGCCTACGGGACAAGACTGTATGTGCCGAACGTCTCTACATTGCGATCAAGAGTACTGTACGAACTACACGACGCACCGACCGCGGGACATCCTGGTATTATTCGACTATTGGCAGCAGTGACCCGGACGTTTTGGTGGCCTAACATGAAGCGGACAGTACAACACTATGTACGCAGCTGTGTTACATGACAACGCAACAAGGCAGCGCGACACAAGACTTATGGACTCCTTCAATCGCACGAGGTACCGACCAGGCCCTTTGAGCACGTATCGCTTGACCTGATTACGGACCTTCCCGAGTGCGATGGGTATGATGTTGTGGTGGTATTCGTCTGTATGCTTACGAAACGGACGATTGTCGAGCCAATTACGAAAACGATTATAGCGGAACAATTAGCAAAAGTTATGCACCGCGCTGTTTTTCGGCATTTTGGCTTACCACGGAAATTAATATCCGATCGAGATCCCCGGTTTATGAGCGACTTTTGGCAAACCCTATTTAGGGTTGTTGGCACCAAGCTTAATATTTCTACGAGCTATCATCCCCAGGCAGATGGCCAAACTGAACGAGTAAACCAGACATGGGAGCAAGTCATACGATGCTATGCGCACCCCTTGTACGACGATTGGGTTCAACACCTTATTAATGTGGAGTTTGCGATCAACGCAGCGGTTTCTACGTCAACGACTATGTCGCCATTTAAGGCGACGGTGGGATTCTAGCCGCCATCTCCAACGACGGCTACATTTTAAGATAACGAGCCTAGCCGTGCTTTACCGGAGCAAGTAAAGATTATGGTCGAGATGCACATATTCGCCCACGATTGCGTCAAAGCAGCCCATGCACACATGCAAGATGCTGCAAATCGGCACCGGTTACTAGTACTTTTACAGTTGGCGACAAAGTTAAGCTCAAGGCGACAAATCTACGGTTTGTACAACAGCCATGTTCTAAACTACGCGACCGCTACATTGGACCGTTTCTCATTACGGAGAAAGTTTCCCCGGTTGCATTTCGGCTTAAGCTACCCCTGGAGTACGGATTCACGATGTTGTACACGCCAGTCTACTAGTGAAATGGAATTCAGAAACATAACAGGCCAACAGGGCGCAGCCAATTCCGATTGTGCACGATGCGAAGCGATTTGAAGTCGACCAAATACTCGACGTGGCTTTTAACTCCAACGGCACGGGACTTTTGTTTAAGGTCCGCTGGGCAACACCGTTCAACGTACCTAGCGAGGACACTTGGGAACCCATGCGAGGAGTCAACCACTTCAGCATCTTTTCCAAATTTCTTCGAACGGATGTTTATCGAGAATTTTCTGGCACCCCTGACTTTGTCAGATTTCGCAATCGCTGGCCTGCAAGAACCCCCAAGAAGCCAAGACCCTGAGTACTGCACAGCGAGTACGCTGGTGCCTAAGCAGGGGAGAGTGTCATATCCTAGCCATTTAGCTAAGTGCTAGTATCTGACATTATTTATTTCTGGTCAGATTGATTTGAATCTAGAGGTTTGCATATCCAATATCATGTGTACGGGACAGTAACTCTAGCGGTTACTGTTACCGTTAATATCGGCGCGTCTCGCCTGCATGGCAACCACCTTGCCCGAACAGTTAGACGCAGCCAACGACCAACGACTTCCCCAACGGTCAGCTCTAGCTAGCCCGTGCCTTATAAGCCGTAGCTAGCCACGAGCCTAGGCACTCTCTGCTTTCGCGCTCAGCCAATCTAGGCTTCGCGCGAATGCAGTCTCGACTCTCGTAGTCGAGTAGGGTGTCAATCTTACTTTTCGTCCCATGCGCACTCGAGCGTCACGCGACACTTCCCCTCGTTCAGCTACGCAGTTCCCCAATATGCAGCCTGAGCAGTCTACATCCGCCGCAGCGGCCGACCCTCACGCTACCTCACTCGAACAACGCACAGCCGAACAGATTCGTACGGCAGTTTTGGCATCGGAACAACGGATAACGGAACAGTTTTTGGCGGCTAACGTTGCCTTACTCGCCCAGCTCCAGCAAACGACAGCTACACCTGCTCCTACTGATCCACAGCAGTCCATTCCCGCCGACGCAACAGCGACGGAGGGTGGTAAGGCGGCCCCCGAGCCACCTATCGACCTGCTCGACGACGAACCCGACCCCTCCGCGGCCGAGTTTGTCGACTTCACCTACTACGGCGAAGTCATCCCGGCCGGCCTCGAACGTCCCCCTCGAGACGTCGAGGAGCCACGTCTGTGGACTCTCACGGACGACACCGCCCGCGCCCTAAGCGACAAACGCACCCAAGCGGCATACGACGAGTACCTACACATCGGGTGCTATGCCTTCTTCGACAGTTGCGCCAACGCGGCAATTGGCGAGGCTTTGGACACGTTGTCGCACGGCCCACCTCTACCTACAGAGCAGGCGGCAGCGATTGCCCTCATCCGAGCGGGCCATCGCACCCACACAGCGACGGAGGAGGCCGCCCGTACTCGATTGGGCTTCCTCCGCCTCACCAAGGGCGGACAAACGAGCACAGATGCGGACCGCGTGTTTGCCGAGTTGGCACACGAGCGCTTTTGCCGACCGCGCCCTACCGCGGTCTCCGGCCCATTGGACGCGCTACGCCAAGCTTTCGTCGACCGCACGCTTGAAGTCAGCTTACACGCCGCCAGCAAGGCCGCCGCCGGCGCCGCTTTCGCAAAGGTCACGCCGGACAAGCCCACCGGCCCCGACGCTCGAACCCGCAAAGCCGCCGCCGACAAACGCAAGGCCGCTGCTGCAGCAGCAGCCGCGGCACGAGCCGCTCCACCCCCCAAGCCGACCGACTCGGCTAAAACCCCAAGCAAGAAATGATGGTGTGGCCCGCCGCGCCGATTCCTGCTCCCCGACATCTTCCTTCATGCGCCACCGCGTACGTCGAAAATGGCGGGAGTGGGAGCGCATCGGCGCGAGCGGCCAAGTCCTAAGTTGGATCCGCCACGGCGTACGTGTGAAGTTCAAGCACGGCCTACGTCCCAAGCCGTTCAACCATGGCATCTCCATGCTAGACGCCACACCCGACCAACTCGAGTTTCTCAACTCGGAACTACCACGCTTCGAGGCTTGCGGCGCGTGGGAGCGCTCTACGAACCCCCGCTACGTCTCCCGGATGTTCTTGGTGCCAAAACCCGGATGCAATCAATGGCGCTTGATTATCGACCTTCGAGAACTCAACCGCTATTGCTCAACATTCAACATGACTTGCGAGACCCTCAAGCACCTCCGCCATCTATCTCGACCGGGGGACTACTTCGTCTCACTCGACCTCACCGATGGGTACTACACCCTTGGCATCCGGGAGGAAGACCGAGACTACTTCACGGTCAACTACCGCGGCACCCTATGGCGCCTCGCATGCCTCCCCATGGGGTGGTCGGGCTCCGCCTACTACTTTTGCAAGCTCACGCAAGTGTTTACGAACCACCTACGCCGCCCCCCCCTCCCACGCCCGCATCTACACCGGCCGGCCCACGCCGCCCGTCCAAGCGCTTCCTCCGGAACGCGCGATGGCGAGGCACCCGACTACTCCCCTACATGGACGACTTCCTCTTCTTAGCGGATTCCTACGACGAGGCCCTCTTACTCCGGCAGCGCGTCCAAGCCCTGCTCGACAGCCTCGGCCTACAACGCAACCCCAAGAAAGGTGTGTGGACGCCAACGCAAGTCGGCGACCACTTGGGCCTCACGGTGGATTTACAACGCGGCGAGTTTCGCGCCCCACCCGAAAAACTGCTACACCTCGCACAACACGCTTCGGCCTTGCTCGGACGAGCAGCGTCCAACGCACGATGGCTACCCACACGCCAACTCGCAGCCTTCGCGGGGAAAGCGCAATTTCTCTACCTCGCCATCGCGCCCGCCCGATTCTTTTTGCGCGAGCTCCACAACGTCTTGGCTACCCGTACCGGTTGGGGGGGACGCGTGCGCCTCACCCACCAACTCCGACGCGACCTCGAGTGGTGGCGCACGGTACCCTCCCAACACAACGGCCGGTCGATCTACAAGCCCATCGAGACCGCCTATTTGCACGCCGACTCGAGCGACTACGGGTGGGGAGCCGTCCTCAACGAGGACGCCAATTACCAAGCCCGCGGGTTTTGGAGCGCCCCCGACCGCCTCCAACACATTACGTGGAAGGAACTTCGAGCGGTCCGGCACGCGGTCGAATCCTTTCTACCGCAACTCCGAGGACGACAAGTCCTCCTCCACGAGGACAACACTGCCGTGGTCGCCGTCCTAACCAAGCTAACGTCCCGGTCACCCGTCATGATGACGGAGCTACGGCGTTTGTGGTTCTTACTCGACACCAACGACATCCACATCCGCCCACGCTACATCCGGTCAGCCGCCAACGTCTGGGCCGACACGCTCAGCCGCGAAATGGACTCCGAAGACTGGCAGCTAAACCCTCAACTCTTCAACCACCTTCAGCGCCGGTGGGGCCCGCATACAATCGACCGGTTCGCTTCTATGCTCAACACGCAACTGCCACGCTTCAACGCCCGCTGGCGCGACCCCTTGTGCGAGGACATCGACTGCCTACACCTCCCCGACGCGGCGTGGAAACGCGAGAACAACTACTGCAACCCCCCTTGGTCTGCCCTACCAGCACTCGCCGCGAAACTCGAACAAGCTCAAGCCGCGGCGACTGTCATCGCCCCCTACTGGCGAAACAAAACGTGGTACCACGCGTTCGCCCGCTTGGCCACCGAGACCATACACTTCCCAGCGTCCCGCGACCTGTTCTTCCCCGGCAGGCTAGGCAAGCGAGAAGGGGTCGGACCTCCCGCTTGGAGCATCGTGGCCTTTCGGCTAGCACCCCCTCTTGGCTCTACACTCGACGCGGTGCGATTGGCCGGGCGATACGCCCGGACCGATTAAATACTCCTGTACAGCACGTCCTCCCTCTGCGTACAGGACCGCCGCGCTACGGATTACGCCGCGAAGCAGCACAGTCGCCCTGGTCCTCCGAACTGGCTGAAACTTTTCAAGACCTCCTAGGATCTGATAAGCTCGGGGTTACAGCGGTTGCCCTACTCAGCAACTCGCTAGCGCCCTCTACGTACTCGAGCTACCAGAGCGCAATCAGACAGTTTTTTATTTTTTGTGCAGAGGAAAATATCGCCCCGCTACAGGCCACGCCGGCCACGATGGTCCGCTACACGGCCTGGCTAGCCCTCTTGGGAACGGTCGCTGCCAGCTCGCTGCAGCCTTACTTCTCCGCAATTAACAAGTTCTTCCGCGACCACCGGCGCCAACCTATCGCCGTGGGCGAACTCCTGGCGGACGCCCGCCGTGGACTCGAAATGCTACAGCACCGCCTGCTGCCCACCGCCGCTCGCCTCCCGCTACCCGCACAAGTCGCTCTGGACATCCTACACGCCGCCAACACCCTACACAGAACTTTCGCGTGGACCCCTGCTTCCCTCCCTCAGATGCAGCGCTTCAGAGCCTGTTTAGCGGTGTGTGTCAATTACATGTTTTTCTGCCGCGCCGAAACTGGCGCCCGCTGCCAGACCGGCGACCTAGTGGTCGACAGGCCCTCTCAACAAATCTGCCTATTCGTGCGCAAATCTAAAGGGGACCAGCGCCGCGACGCGGCCGATAAACCTGTCATCGCTATCCATGTAGCCGCTAACCCCGTCCTGGCAGACCTGCTCGTCTACTACACGGAGCAGCGCGCGACCTTCTGCAACAAATTCTACAACACGCCACCCCCACTCGCCTTTTGGAGCTTCTCACCTTCCGAACCTTCCACCGAGTGGGGCGCCGCGTCCACCATCTCCGCCTGGCTCACCCTCGCCCTCCGCACCGTCGACTCATCCGCACCCGCCGGTTTCAAGTGGACGTCGCACAGCCTACGGAAAGGTGCAGCGTCCGCTGCCAGCTGCATCGGCGCGCCCCTCCCCGTAATCAAATTTATGGGTGGCTGGGCCAAGAACAGCTCTGTGACCGAAGGCAAATATATTGACCCAACCATGACCCCAACACTTGCTGCTTGGCGGTTCTTCGGCTGGCTCACTCCGTCCCCCCCGCAACACTAATTCTGGCTGTGCAAGCCTTTGGCTTTAGGTTATTGGCAAAACGTGCCCTAGGGTAAATGGTCAGATTGATTTGAATCTAGAGGTTTGCATATCCAATATCATGTGTACGGGACAGTAACTCTAGCGGTTACTGTTACCGTTAATATCGGCGCGTCTCGCCTGCAGGGCAACCACCTTGCCCGAACAGTTAGACGCAGCCAACGACCAACGACTTCCCCAACGGTCAGCTCTAGCTAGCCCGTGCCTTATAAGCCGTAGCTAGCCACGAGCCTAGGCACTCTCTGCTTTCGCGCTCAGCCAATCTAGGCTTCGCGCGAACCCACCCACCCATCCATGTAATCCTGCGCTAATTGACCCCCAAACCCTGTCTGTGGGTGTCTTTTGGCCAAATTGTAAGCAAGCTGACATCTTTGGCAAAACATGCCCTAGGGTAAACTCTAAATGGTACCTGTATCTTAGCGATATTCAGTGACTCTTTTATTGTCATCACGGCAGTACAACAGTATCGCCGTATTTTCCCTCGACAGTACAGAGTTACTAGCAGTATCTCTTCTTGATAGTTCGTCTCTAGATAGTTCTGAGAGCTTGTGCGATAAGGTGAGATAGACGGTACAGATAATCTCAGATAATCTGTATCACTAGTAATAGTTTGGTTAAGTTAGCAGACAGCACAAGCTACAGGTTCTAAGGCTGTTTCTAGAACACCTGAGGTGTGGATATTAAAGATGGGGACTTACTGGTAGAGAGGAAGAGACCGGTACAGACCAGATTTACGCCACACCCAGATTGTAAGAAACCCTGTTCCTAAGACAATCTTATCAATTCTCTCTCCGCTGATGTATAATTAGATCCAGAGATTAGGTTCTACTATGATCCAGAGATTAGGTTCTACTATTAGTCTAAGGTTGCCAACTTAGCCTAACCAAAGTAGCACCTCACAGAAGGCAAGTACATCGACCCCACCATGACCCCGTTACATGCAGCTGGCGTTTCTTCGGCTGGCTCGCCCCGTCCGCCCCTCAGCACTAGTATTGGGCTGAGCAAGCCTTTGGCTTTAGGTTAATGGCAAAACGTGCCCTAGGGTAAATGGTCATATTGATTTAAATCTAGAGGCTTGCATATCCAACTCCCATATGTGTACGGGACAGTGACTCTAGCGGTTATTGTTATCGCTAGTAACGGCGCCTCGCACCTGTAGAGCAACCACTTTGCCCCGATAGTTAGACGCAACCAACGACCAACGACTTCCCCAACGGTCGGCTCGGGCTAGCCCTCGCCTCATAAGCCGGAACTAGCTACGAGCATGGCACTCTCTGCTTTCTCGCTCAGCCATCTAGGCTTCGCGCGAACCTAAAACCCTAAAACCCACCCAACCCTATAATCTTGCGCTAATCGTCCCCCATGCCCCGCCTGTGGGTGTCTTTTGACCAAATTGCAAAAATGCTGACATCTTTGGCCAAACGTACCATAGGGCAAATTTATAGATTTGGGTGTGCTGTACGGATATATGAATTGGGCATATAACAAAACCTCTACAGGCATCCGGACGGGTATATTTGTATTTGGATATATCACGTCTCGCGGGTACAACGATTCCGTAATTATACATCAATTGGATAATCGAGGGGGTACTTACAAAATTTGCAACCGATGCCAGTATTGAAATTGAAATTGAAATTGTTTACAACATGTCCCGGCAAACTGGACCGGCTGCTGTCTCACGGGCCACTCTACTTTCGCCATACAGGACTTATTTAGCAAGTTGGGCCCGGGTCTCTCCGACCAGGTACATTTCTTATCGGCACACCTATCTGCAATGTGTGTCTCGACGTTCCTCGGGAGTTATATAACTGTAAGCAACCGCAGTAATTGCCACAGTCCCCCCACCTAAGCAGTAACAGCGTAATAATTTTGTAATCAAGAAAAACAGATCCAAAAATAAATCCACTTGTCTAGAAATGCAAAACTAAACTGCTGCTCGACCTTCACGATGCACGGCCCGCTCCCGCCGAACCGGGGTGTCGACCGGCCTAGGCCGGTCGGCGTTCGGGAGGGACGACGGGCCAGCCTAATCTAGCTCCCGCGTGACTTCGGTCTTGCCGAAGGAAGGAGGGGAAAGGCTGGCAAAAAACCCCTCCTCGCGCGGTCGCTCGTCGATCCCGCCGCTCCATCCCGTAAACCCCGCCCCAAGGTCTTGCCGCGTCCACCGACGCGGCGGTCCTCCGTGTCGAGGTCCCCCATCACCTCGAGGACAGGTGGGGGGGACCGAGACACACAGACATAGAAAAAATGGGCGCTCCTGCCTCCGCGCCTGAATTTTCCCCGCTCATTTCCCCGGTTTTTTCTCTGTCTGGTACCCGGGTACCTGTCGGTTTTCCGGCCTGTGGCCGTACCCTCCCCCCTCCGATCGCGCGTCCACCGAGCAGCCTTTTCTTGAGCGGGGGCCTCCGCGCTCACCCGGGCCCACGCTCAAGGACTCCTAGGAGTATGAAGGTCTGTCGGGGTAGTGGGTGTCGAAGAGGGGGGGGGGCAGGTCACCGTAGCCGGATCCGGCGGGCCGCGGGCGCCCGGAATTAAACAAAACCCTCCGTGCCGGGTTTTCCGGCGGCGCCGACCCAAAGGGTCGTCGCCGCCAGATCGTGTCGCTCCTCCCGTCGCGACTGTCCTCCTTGCCGTCCCAGCTGACTCCTCCCCCCGGGAGATGACGCTGGACGACGTAGCGACGCGCGAGTGAGCGCCCTACCCTGGTGCTGCTCCCCAACTTGCTCGCCGCCGGGTACGGACATTATTTTAGTATCCGAAAAAAGCCCTCCGTACAGGGCTTTTCGGCGGCGGCTGATCCTAAGGATCGCCGCCGCCTCCTGTAGCCGCTCCTCCGTCTGCGACTAGCCACCGTCCTGTGCCATGTCTTGCCTCACCCCTCGGTAAGGTTCGACCGGCACAGGGCTGGTCGATAGCTAGCGAGCGCCCTTTCCTGGCGCTGCTTCCCGGCTGGCCACCACCAGCTCCAACACCCGCCTCCCACCGCTGATCCGGCCGTACCCTCCTCGCCATCAAACGCTGCCGTAGTACAGGTCCCACTCCTAAAAGTAAGGCTGTATCTAGGAGTATCTGTGCACGAAAAAACATATCGGACGGGCCGAGCGGGAGATCTTGGCGCCGGTAGTGCACAGAAATTATTTTTTCAAAAGCCCTCTGTACATGGCTTTCCCGACAGCTGCTGATCCCACGGATCGAGCTGTCGGCACTCTTAGCCCCCTACCGTGCCATGCCTGGCACGGCTACGGGGTTTCCAGCGCCCACCACGGGGAGATGCCAGTAGTTACTTAGAAAATATTGTTTCATCGGTGCCTCCGAGTTTAGGGTTTCCATGACCTATGCATGGCTTCGGATCGCACGATTCATCTCAACGTATGGTACCGGCACGAGTGCGTACCTTAATTTCATGGTGCCGAATCGAGTGGGAACCATGTGTATTTTGGTTCTAGGCCCACGAAACCCAGGGCAAACCCGAGACGTCCCGAGTACTCGATGCTGCTTAATAGTTAATACTCGGATCTAGTCCCCGATGTCAGCGAAGCGCAAACTACTATGTCACCTTCCGCCCACGGCTCACACCGACATGATTCAAATGTCATTGTTCTTCGATTCTATTCGACACACGCTCTCGGGAGAAAAGCACCCGACAACGCGCTTGGCGATCGATGTGGCGGTTAGCCTCCTCAAGCTAAACGCTAGCACAAATCAGTTCTAATCTGTCTAGTTATGTCGTTGCGAGACGGCAAAATGATGTTATCGAGAGACGATGGTGAAAGATGTTTCACAGCTGTACTTAAGCAGTATATATTGTAAGTGAACAATGGAATTGTTAAAATGGTTCTGTCGCCTCCCTCTACTGCAATGGGCTTAAATAGGCTTCTGCTCAGATTGTTTACGCCTGCAAGCTACGCTTAGGCGTTAGGGCTGTCTAACCGTCGTCATCCGTCCTGAGACGCGGCCTGCCTAGCATTGGGTTTCACGACGCGGCTCCTTCTGCATCGAAGAACTCGTTTAGGCGCGTCATCTGGCTAGTTAGATTAACTGTGCGTATTTGTACGTACCGGGAGGTACTGGTCGTACTGTAGCATCAACACCCTTTATGAATATTGCAGTAGCGACGTACCCACGTGTGTACGTCCGTCCGATGGAAAAGCACGAATTGGAATTAGTAACGAGTACATGTACAATGTCCTGCAATGTACTGTTGCATGATTGTACTCGTCACATAGCTGACTGTCGGGGGAAGGCAGGTCCCCATGGCATTGTACGAGGAGGCCACACCCATGGCACATGTACGGCTATGTTAACCCATACTTCTCTCCGAAAGCGTGCGCTAGCATAGCTCCAGAAAGAGTTGTCTTCTCCATGGGTGGTGTCATGCCCTTGCGCTAATAGTCGGCTGGGGTGAGGTGCTTGTTGTGACGGGCTATGTCGCAAATGAAACAAAAGAAAGTAGATGTTGTCTTAGCATGCCCAAAGGTCCCACCTTGAAACGCCATATCACCACCAATGACAAGCTTGATGGTGTACATCGCGCCATGCTGATCCATTCTCGGACCAGCACATATTTCTCTCAGTTTTTGCTTGATAGCTTCAAGTTATGTAACAAAATGGTCGTACTTATCATCATGGACCTCATGCAACACGATCTTCACAACGTTATGAATGTTATTGTAGAGCCAGCCTTCAAGCACGAAGCCGTTTGCATCAACCCTTGTAAGCACTATCTTGAGGATGGGAAGTACGGCTCCTTGGTTACCGATCTTGAAGGCCACACTGCCATCATGTAAGGCTAGGGATCAGCCATCGATACATTGTCGATAGTATCATCATCACATTGTGATAGTGCCATCGATGTGATAGGTTGCGACATCGACATCGACACGATGGCACTAGTGCTAGAATCAATGCCATCAATTATCAAAACAATTGTAAAATATTGATTATCTAAGCCCGATGTATCGATATATCGTCCCAAATATCTATACATCGGCGATATTATCGGCTGAAATTGCCATCGATGTCAGTATCCCAAACTATCAACACCATGAACATCGACAATCCAAGATATCAACACCATCAACATCGACGTTGCAAAATATCATTACCATCAACATCGACAAAATTCACTTGATCCCTAGCCTTACCATCATGTGGTTTTCGAAACATCGACACGACATTTCCAATAAAAAAGTGCGTACCCCGTGTTATGGTCAGAAAGTTACACGCCAAACAAATCACTTAGCCCCGTAACTTAAGACAAAACTAGATGACGATAACCTTGTTTGCCGGCAGTTGCTCAGGAGGGAACTACACTACCATACTACGGAGTTCTTGCATCACGTCGACAGTGGCCCTTTTGCCGTCGTCCGACAGTTGCAACCCCGAAAGCTCCGCGACTCGGGACCCCCGTTGCCACACACCATTTTTAGTCGGCAATAACAAAACTCGTGTTCCGTACGACAACACAACTACATCGTACTCACCGGTCTCTTCATTCCACTTCTTCCCTAATGCGTGTATCATGTCATGGTAGCGACGCCAAGTAGCTTTGCACGTTACCCGAATAGAAGAAACCCGCGCCATAGTCATGTGCTCACGCAATGCCTCCACGACATGCTCTTCGACGGTGATGTATAATCCACGATGCATGCACACATAGTCTAGTATTGAAATTGAAATTAAAATTGAAATTGAAATTGTTTACAACATGTACCGTATGCGCCGGTTTTTCACCAAAAATCCGTATGCGCCGGCTACTGTCTTTGGGCCCTCCCAACTATGCCATACATGGAACTTACAAGTCAGGGCTATAGTCTAGTATTTCTAGACACTCATTAAAGAATAAGTTCAAAAGTTGCACGACCGTATCAATCGCTAGACCGTCCTTGTAACCGTTTGTCTAGATATTGCTTCAGTTTTGATACTTTGCGGCGTTTAAAGCCGAAAGTCGGCTCCGTTCAAGACCGGTGGTGCCTTTATACGCTTCGATAGCGGACGGAGGCCTCCGTATGCACATCACGCCACACGTGCCTTTACAACCTTGGCTTTCTCCCGACACCTAGCCGCGTTGAGGCTGCCGTTCGAGCTTTGGGTTTTGAGTTTATTGACATCGCGACTCAACGACTCCCGATGGCTGCACCCCTTTGCGAGCTGCTCGACATGCGCAATGTCCGACTCGACTGTCGCCGCGCTTAGCTCCTTGACGCGCTCCTCCTTACGGCGGGACCGGTGCCTCTACGACTCGAATTGCTTTTGCAACGATTCAGTTTGCTTTGCCAGCTTTTTGTGGCGGTTAGCCTCTGAAAGCTAAACGCTAGCACAAATCTGTTCTAGTCTGTCTAGTTCTGTTGTTGCAAGATGGCAAATGATGTTGTCGAGAGGCAATTGATGAGAGATGTTTCAATGCTGTACTTAGGCAGTAGATGTTGTAAGTGAACAAAGGAATTGTTAAAAGGTTCTGTCACCTCCCTCTACTGCACTGGGCTTAAATAGGTTTCAGCCCATACTAGTTACGCCTGCAAGCTTCGCTTACGTGTCAGGCGTTAGTGCTGCTCAACCGTCGTCATCTGTCCTCGAGACACGGCCTGCCTAGCATTGGGTTTCACGACGCGGCTCCTTCTGCATTGAAGAGCTCGTTCTGGCGCGTCATCTGGCTGGTTAGATTAATTATGCATATCTGTACGTACCGGGAGGTACTGGTTGTACTCTAGCATTAGCACCATTACAATATTGCAGCAGCGACGTACCCACGAGTATACGTCCGTCCTGTGGAAAAGCACGAATTGGAATCCGTAACGAGTACCTGTACAATGTCCTGCAATGTACTGTTGCAGGACTGTACTCGTCACACTCGTACCCTCCCCCTCTTGACAGATCAATGAGGCCGCCGCGAGGCAGACCTCCGTGGTTCTTGGCTCCTTTACTGAAGCAGTTACTGGGACTCAGGAATGCGCGCTAGATGAGCGTGCATGAAGTCGATGTACGTCTGAGTCTTGTGCCATTGGGGTGTCTCCAAGAAATCTTGTAACGCTGTGGTCCGGTGTACTTCGTTCAACCGGTGCCAGACAGGTGGAATGTCGTCATCGCTGAAGTGCGTCATGAAGAGCACATATTTGCCTCGTCGCCCTGGTAGCGACTTGATGCACACAACAGAGATGTGCGAGACATCAAACTCCTCGTCGTCTCCTTCAAGTACAGTCACCGGGACAGCTGGTCGTAGTGGAGCAGTAGAGCATGGTCGTAATTTGTTAACATGGAACACATGATGTAAGCGTAGTGTCGCTGGAAGTTTCAATCTGTAACTTTGTTTCCCAATTTGCTCCTCCACTGAAAAAGGGCCAAGCTCTCTGTCTCTGAGTTTTCGGTTCGGTTGTCCTCGCAGAAAAAAGGTTTGTTGTGACGACTGACACCTTGTCTCCCTTAGCGAATTGAGGCGCTGTAGACGGTTATGTGCGTGCTTGCATCTCATCCTTGTGTAGTTGTAACACTTAGCGTACCATGGTGTGTACTTCATGTAACAATCTCAACCGTTCTGCTGCGTCTTGCGAAATTGGAATCGATGGTCGCATGCTGAACAGCATGTCAGGAGGCTCCTCATGAGAGAACCCAAAGTTAGCCTCGAACGGTGTGTGCTCAATTCCGAGTGCACGCGAAGCGTTGTACGCAAATTCCACTTGTGGTAGTAGCGTTGTCCAATCAGAGCCATCATAGCAACAGAAGCAACGAAGAAGCTGCTGAAACGTGCTGTTCACTCGCTCTGTCAACCCGTCCGTGTCTGGATGTCGACCGGAAGACATGTTCAGACGCGTTCCGAGGCGTCTCCAAAGTGTCTGCCAGAAGGCACTGACGAATTTCGGGTCGCGGTCACTAATCAGCACACGGGGCAGTCCATGTAAACGGTAGACTCCCTGTAAAAACAAAGTTGCAGTTTCTTCGGCAGTAATCGTCTCTGTACACGGCAGAAAATGGGCCATTCGAGTTAGATGGTCTACCACAATTAGCACACTGTTAAAGACATTGCTCTCATGCAAGTGTGTCAAGTAGTCAAGACCAACTGTATGCCACGGTCTGGGTGGAACAGGTAATGGGTAAAGAGTCGCAGCCATCTGCGGTCGAATCTTTGCTCGTCGACATACGACGCAGCGTTCACAGAAATCTTTCACATCTTGGCGAATTCGTTTCCACCAGAATCTGTCGAGTGCTTTAGCAAGAGTGCTAGCAACTCTCTGTGACCAGCTGACGAACTTTCGTGCAGCTCTATGATCAATCTCAGTCGGAGCTCAGAGTTCTGTGGTATACAGAGGCGATTGAGGCGCCAAAAGTATCCGTCTCTGGCTTCAATCCGGCTGTCTTTCGTCCACTCACCCTCGTCCCCATAAAACGAGTCTTGTGAGAACCCCTCGCGAATGAGATCAGCGAACTCAGGGCTCAGTTGCAGCGCGTTAACAGTCAGTAAATTTAACTGCGCGTCTTCAAACAGTAGCTGGGACTTCCGTCGTAATTCTCGATCTGACGGAACCTCGCCATCCCATAATAAGGGAACTTTGGCCTGAGGTACGAAGTATGGACGCCGGCTTAACGGGCCAGCTTCGTTCAAAGCTCCCTTGCGGTACGCAAGTGTCATCGAGCCTACAAACGGTTGCAAGTCCCGCATGTATCGTGCTTGCCGCTTGTTCAACATGTTGTTCGGTTGCCTGAGCATATGTCGCAGTGTGTCGTGGTATGTTACGACAAGGAACTTAGAGCGTCCTTCAAGATAGCACCTCCAACGCTTGACAGCTTCGCATACGGCCAAAGCTTCTAAGTCGTACGCAGAGTAAGTGTTACCACGCTCAGTTGGATCCAGCTTACGCGCCCAGTAAGAGACGGGTTGAAGACCTCCTCCTTGGTCTTGCAACATGAATGCTGCAATCCCCACTGACGAAGCATCTGTAGCCACGGTGAACGTCGCGTCCGAGCCGACCTCCGGAAGGATCAGGCATGGCGCGGAAATGAGCCGTAACTTGAGAGTATCAAAGGCTTCCAAAGAGGCAGGCGTCAGCGTAACCTTCTGTGGCTGGGACTTCCGCAGTAAGTCCGTCAATGGAGCCGTAAGGTCGCTAAAATGATGTATGAATCTGGCGTAGAAGTTGCAGAAATGTACAAAACTGCGAACCTCCTTCTGCGTCTTGGGCACTGGCCAGTATGCAACGGCCTCGACTTTCTTTGTGGAAACCGAAATTTTACCGGCTCACACAGTGTAGCCCAGGTATTCCATCTGTTGTAGTCCGAAGAAGCATTTCTTAAGGCGTAATTTCAGCCCTTCCTCCTTGAATCGCTGCTGCAGCACTAGACGTAGGTGCTCTAGGTGCTCCTCCAGTGTTCGACTGTAAATACAGACGTCATCCAAGTAGACTGTCACGAACTTATGTGAAAAGTCGCGAAGAATGTCGTTCATCATTCGTTGAAATGTAGCCGGCGCATTGCACAGGCCAAACGGCATGGCGACCCACTCCATTAAGCCATCAGGGGTCTGAAAAGCCGTCTTGTGAACGTCGTGATCACGCACTCGAACTTGCCAGAATCCAGAAGCGAGGTCGAGGTGTGTGTAAAAATTCGCGTCCTTAAGTTCGTCCAGAGTATCATCCACACGCGGCAGTGGGTAAGCATCTTTACGCGTAACCTCGTTAAGGCCACGGTAGTCAATGCACAGACGTAGCGAGCCATCAGCTTTCCGTACAAAAAGAATTGGCGAGCCGAACTCACTGTAGCTAGGACGGACTAGACTAGCCTCCACTGCGTCTTTGAGCTGTCGATTAAGCTCAGCGCGCTCTGCGGGTGACAATATGTTCAGACGTTGACGTCGCATCGGGCCACTTGTTTCAATGGGATGATCCCACTGTCGGCTTACATGTGGAGAGTCGACCGGTTGCAGTAACTCCGGGAAGTCATCGAAGAGTAACGACCGGAAGTTGTCACGTTGTTCTGCAGTTAGCTCCTCTCCAGTGTGAAAGTCTGTCGGTTGTTCAGCGGCTGACGTAAGTTCAATGACGTAAAATTCAGCATGACGTCCTCTGCTGCGGCGCGTCTTGCGCATGAGTTTCTGAACTTTCGTAGACGACAGGAGTAGACACTCAAGGCGTCGTTCCTCGAGGGTAGTCTCCACAGCTGTGCCGTCCATTAGTGTAAAAATTCTGGTTGTACCAAATTGTAAAGAGGCATGTTCGTCATCAAGCCATGGTAAACCAAGGACTAAATCAGTTGTGCGTAAATCACGTAAGACGTAGAAAGTCCGGTGAAATTCGTGTCGAGCCAGCTCAAAAGTGACGTCACAGACTGTCGTAGAAGTCACTCGTTGTCCGTTAGCGAGTCGAACTGGGGTCTTACTTGCAGACTTCCGAGTCTGTAAGGCAAAGCGTCGTACAAAGTCCTCTGACACAAAATCAAGCGTCGCAGCGCAGTCCACTAGTCCAGAAATTTGGTGTCCGCCATCAAGAGTTTTCACAGTCATCTCAGTTCGAATTAACGGTCGAGCTTCCGTGAGGTCAGTCAATAGGGCTGTAGCTAGCGAGGAAAATTGTCGCAGCGTAGCGATGGAAGGTTCCGCGTTATCTGCAGGTATAGGTACCGAGTCGGGTTGATCATGTGCTGTAGGTGCTGTTGAGTCGTTAAACGCACAATCTGCGTCGACTAACCACAGCTGTACATGCCAAGGAGCTGGAGCAACCACCTCCTGTTGCGCTGGGTTCTCCAGTGACTGACGAGTAAAAAGCTGAGTTTTGGCTGGGAATTCTTGGTAGAGTTTCCAGTGCTTAGTCACTTGAGTAAATTTCGCCCATTTCGGTAGTACAAATACAGCCATCGTAGATGTTCGACGACAATCCTCAAAATGCTGCGCAATCTGCTCAGCTAACTCCCAGGGTGGGTTGATGAACACCCGTTCTCCTAACAAATCTCTCTCTAGAATCGAGTCACTCGGCGAACAGTGAGGTAAGTCACCGTGCGAGTTTAGACCTTCATCATCAGCACATCCCTTGTAGTCCGAAGAAGCATTTCTTAAGGCGTAATTTCAGCCCTTCCTCCTTGAATCGCTGTAGCACGAGACGCAAGTGCTCTAGGTGTTTGTTGTGAGATCCCCGTGGTTGGCACGATAATGGACACATCCGTACGTTGTACTCCGGGGGAGTCTTGGCCCTACTATCTCGCCAATAGTGGATGTACTGCGGGAGCCCGTTGCTCGGGCAGTACGGGGGTATATATACGAGATATATCCCCAATGGGTACCGACTTTTAGGCGCGGTACTTGGTTACGGCGTACGGCTCCGGACACGGAGGTGCCGGGTTCGATTCCCGGTGATGGCATTTCTGTGTAACCCTTTCACAGGTTATGGGCCCTCCGCATATGACGCGGGTTGCTAGGGTTTGACCGGAGTTGATCGGATGGTGTCCATTAGGGGGAGTGTTGTGAGATCCCCGTGGTTGGCACGATAATGGACACATCCGTACGTTGTACTCCGGGGGAGTCTTGGCCCTACTATCTCGCCAATAGTGGATGTACTGCGGGAGCCCGTTGCTCGGGCAGTACGGGGGTATATATACGAGATATATCCCCAATGGGTACCGACTTTTAGGCGCGGTACTTGGTTACGGCGTACGGCTCCGGACACGGAGGTGCCGGGTTCGATTCCCGGTGATGGCATTTCCGTGTAACCCTTTCATAGTGTTCCTCTAGAGTTCGACTGTAAATGCAGACGTCATCCAGGTAGACTGTCACGAACTTATGTGAAAAATCGCGACGTATGTCATTCATCATCCGCTGAAATGTAGCCGGCGCATTGCACATGCCAAACGGCATGGCGACCCACTCCATTAAGCCATCGGGTGTCTGAAATGCCGTCTTATATACGTCCTGGTCACGCACTCGAACTTGCTAGAATCCACAAGCGAGGCCGAGGCGAGTGTAAAAGTTCGCGTCCTTAAGTTCGTCCAGAGTGTCATCCACACGCGGAAGTGGGTAAGCATATTTACGCGTAACCTCCTTAAGGCCACGGTAGTCAATGCACATACGTAGCGAGCCATCAGCTTTCCGCACAAAAAGAATTGGCGAGCCGAACTCACTGTAAATGGGGCGGACCAGACCAGCCTCCACCGTTTTTTTTAGCTGTCGATTTAGCTTAGCGCGCTCTGAAGGTGACAATCTGTTAAGCCGTTGGCGTGGCATCGGGCCACTTGTTTCAATGGGATGATCCCATTGTCGGCTTACAGGTAGAGAGTCGACATGTTGCAGTAACTCCGGGAAGTCATCGAAGAGTAACGACCGGAAGTTGTTACGTTGTTCTTCAATTAGTTCCTCTCCAGTGTGAAAGTCTGTTGGTTGTTCAACGGCTGACGTAAGTTCAATGACGTAAAATTCAGCATGACGTCCTCTGCTGCGGCGCGTCTTGCGCATGAGTTTCTGAATTTTAGTAGACGACAACAGCAGACACTTAGGGCGTCGTTCCTCGAGTGTAGTATCCACTGCTAAACCATCCATCAGTGTAAAAACCCTGGTTATACCAAACTATAACGAGGCATGTTCGTCATCAAGCCATGGTAAACCAAGGATTAAATCACCTGCACGTCAATCACGTAAGACGTAAAAAGTCCGGTGAAATTCGTGCCGAGCCAGCTCAAAAGTAACATCGGAGACTGTTGAAGAAGTTACTCGTTGTCCGTTGGCGAGTCGAACTAGGGTCTTAGTCGCAGACTTCCGAGTCTGTAAAGCAAAGCGTCGTACGAAGTCCTCTGACACGAAATCAAGCGTCGCAGCGCAGTCCACTAATCCAGAAATTTGGCGTCCGCCATCATGAGTTTTTACAGTCGGCTCGGTTCGAATTAACGGTCGAGCTTCCGTGAGGTCAGTCACTAGAGCTGTAGCTGGCGAAGAAAATTGTCGCAGCGTAGCGATGGACGGTTCCGTGTCATCAGGAGGTACATGTACCGAGTCTGGTTGATCAGATGCTGTAGGTGCTGTTGAGTCGTTAAACGCACAATCTGCGTCGACTAACCACAGCTGTACATGCCAAGGAGCTGGAGCAACTACCTCATGTTGCGCTGGGTTCTCCAGAGACTGGCGAGTAAAAAGCTGTGTCCTTGCTGGGAATTCTTGGTAGAGTTTCTAGTTCTTAGTCACTTGAGTAAATTTCGCCCATTTCGGTAGTACAAATACAGCCATCGTAGATGTCGGAAATGTTCGACGACAATCCTCAAAATGCTGTGCAATCTGCTCAGCTGACTCCCAGGGTGGGTTGATGAACACCCGTTCTCCTGTTAAATCCCTCTCAAGAATCGAGTCACTCGGCGAACAGTGAGGTAAGTCACCGTGCGAGTTTAGACCTTCATCATCAGCACATCCCTCCAAAGCGAAGTTGAATCGTGCATGTAGAGGGTCAAAGACTGAGTCAACAAGTTTCCAATCAATTGAATGTCTGGTTACAGGTTTACGACTCTGTCTATGTTTAGTCTGACGACGACGTCCTGCTACTACCGTTGCAGGTGTCGCGACTGTAGTCGATGGAGATGCCGAACGTGTTTCGACAACCTTTGTCGCTAACAATGTCTGAGAACGAACAGTAGATGTAGCCGGCTGCTCCAATTCGTTGGTAGAACAGCCTTGCCACCATCATTGCTTCTTAGACTGAGGTTCCATAGATGCCTTGCCCTTCCACTCCGGGCACTGGAACAGTCGGTGTCTCTTCTTGTGGCACTTGAAACAGAGTCCCTCCTCCATGTGTCGCTTGCGCTCCTCAGATGTCATCGCATTTGCGAGAGTGTTGAAGTCAACGCGGCCAGATGTTTGACCACGTCCACCATTGTTGCCTCCACGTCCACGTCCACGGCCACGACCATGGCCACCTCCATCATGCTTCCAGATCTTAGAGGCGTCGACGAGAGGATCTTCAAAGTTGCGCTTGCGTGTTGGTTGATCAGATGGGCCAACGGAAGACCGCATGTTGCCGAGTTCCGGCGAATCCGTAACGACGTCATTTAGGAAATTTTGCAGCTCCACCAGAGTAATCTGGTACCCCTTCTGAGCTCGGTGTGACTTCGCCTGATTCTTCAACGTAAAGTTCGCAAAACCGTTAATGAAGCGTACGCACTGCACATCGGCTGTCAAGTTCTGACGAGATCGACGTAAGAAGTCGTTGTACTGCTTTGTGTATAAGGCGTAACTCATCGTGTTGCTCTGCGTAAAGTTGAGCAAAGCATTAATTGCGTCGTCTTGAATGTTCGGAAGAAACGTTGTCTCGCGTAACTCCGCGACAAGCTCGTCATATGTAGATGGGGTAGCATCTTGGGTTTTACGGTTCAGCCACCACCCATTCAGATGCCCAAAGAACTATGAAGTAACCCAGATAACCGAGTCATACGAGTCAGCCGTAATGCCAAGCATTAGAAAACGTTGAGGCTGAGCTTCAAGCCAATCCTCCAGTTAATTAGCGATTTGACCAGTCTGCAAAGGTGAGTTAATCGCAGCTTTACGCTGTGTCTCCGTGAGGGTAACAAGTAGTCCAGTCAAGTTCTGAGTAGGCATCGGCATTCCCACACGTAAATCTGTCGGTGTTTCACCACTCAGCCGATTGATGTGTCCTCGAATCAACAGCCAGACAGGACCAGAGTTGACCGACGTAAACCGGGAGAACATAAAGAACTGTATCGGAATAGATGTGTCGTCTTGAACCGGGCTTGAACCGTTGAACCGTTGAACCGTTGAACCGGGCTTGAACCGTCTTGACCGGGCTGTGTGAGTAGACTGCTCGACAAAAAGTCTCCCATTGAGTCACGTAACCGAAGTGAAGTAACTCGCTTTTGTGCTTCTCAGCACGAAGTAACCCCGTCTTAGCATGCGTAAGGTTCAGACCGTCAATGTTAATTGATTCCGGGACGACGTAAGTACCATCCGGATTAATTGTCGACTGTGCTGTAACAACCTGCTCAACCTGAGCAGGTGTACGTAAGTGGCTCGTAGCAAACATGACATGGATAGAAGCCGAGTACACGTAAACAAGCTGTTGCCCTTGAGGTAACGCCACTCGGACAGGAGCGTCACTCAACAACGTTAAATCATCCGGTGTCAAAGTAAGACCGGTTTCCTCGTGTAACTCACGAACGGCAACGTCAATAGGCTCTTCGTTAGGTAAGACAGAGCCAGCCGGGAACCAAGTTGTACCGGTACGAGGCTCACGTTGTAATACCAGCTTCACGTCCGACAGTTTAGTTCCTCCAACATGAATTACCAACACCACGTAATGTCCAGGTTCTACAGAAGCCAGCTCGAATCAATCAGGCAACGTCGAGCGAATCAATGAGCAACGAAAACGTGCGTCGACCAAAGAGCTCCGAAACCAGTGTGGCGGTTAGCCTCCTCAAGCTAAACGCTAGCACAAATTAGTTCTAATCTGTCTAGTTTTATCGTTGCGAGACGGCAAAATGATGTTATCGAGAGACGATGGTGAAAGATGTTTCACTGCTGTACTTAAGCAGTATATATTGTAAGTGAACAATGGAATTGTTGAAATGGTTCTGTCACCTCCCTCTACTGCAATGGGCTTAAATAGGTTTCTGCCCAGATTGTTTACGCTTGCAAGCTACGCTTACGTGTCAGGCGTTAGGGCTGTCTAACCGCCGTCATCTGTCCAGAGACGCGGCCTGCCTAGCATTGGGTTTCACGACGCGGCCTCTTTTGCATCGAAGAACTCGCTTAGGCGCGTCATCTGGCTAGTTAGATTAATTATGCGTATCTGTACGTACCGGGAGGTACTGGTCGTACTGTAGCATCAGCACCCTTTATGAATATTGCAGTAGCAACGTACCCACGTGTGTACGTCCGTCCGATGGAAAAGCACGAATTGGAATCAGTAACGAGTTAATGTACAATGTCCTGCAATGTACTGTTGCATGATTGTACTCGTCACATCGACGCCTCGAAAAAACACGAAAAATGGAAAGCCAACACACTCACAAGATGGCTCAACGAGGTCACTTCGGCGATGCGGGAGCGCCCCCCATAAGGCTTCAACTCGACCTCGCACTCCTTACGTAAGGGGGCTTCGACATCCGCCTACACCGTCGGCGTGACGCTGCACAAGATAGAGTACTTCGGCGGTTGGTCAACGGAGTCAAGCGTCGTCCTTGAATACATCGACCCGACCGTCCTTGCAAGACGGTCATAGTGGTTCCTCTTCGGCTAACTAACACCGCCGGGGGGACAATCGACGATGATCAACCCGCCCAATGGCGATAATATGGAAAACGAAGCCTCCCCCTGCTTTGTAAATGGTCATATTGAAGTTATAGAGGTTTAAATTACTCTAGGGGCGAGAATAGTCGAGCGTTGCCACGACGTTACAAATTCTAACCGCTAGATTACGCATGTCACAATGGTAAAACACTGACATGCGTTGCCCCTATTTGACATTGCGACACCCAGAGGTCGTCCACATTCTGCCTTTGCACGAGCACAGCTCACGCAATCCTCCCTCCCGATTCCCTCAATTAGCGTACGTACCGGGCCCAGAGGTTGTCGGTGTGGGTTACCTACCAGTCACATATCACGGGGGCGCAAAAAAAAAAAACAATCCAAGGGGCCCTTGTGAGCAAAAAATATAAGATGTATATTCACTTTTGGCAAAGGGAGCCTCCCCCTGCTTTACTGTAATAATCGGTAGTGATTCTTGCTATATTATGCTGTTTATATAACGCGGGCAGAAAATCTTGCCCGTTTTCTCTGCCCGCCGGGTATCCCGTACCGGTATTTTCTGCCCGCTGGGTATGCCGTACCGGTATACGCGCAGTATACCCAGGTATACTCCACCCGGGCAGAGCACGTGGACTCTGCCGGGCAGAGAATCTGAGCTGTTCTACTTAAAGCTACTCACGCCCTCGTATCAGCTTTAGGCATACGTGAAAGTCAGGATTTAATGTACTGAATTCGCGCGTCACACTACTCCAGGGCTGACGGGGATGGTACTTATATTTCTATAGATACCCGTACCCGGTAGTCGAGGCAGGTATTTCTGATTTCGGCCGCCAGATGGGCAAGAGTGTTGGTACTAATTAATAAAGTTTCTTACAAGACAAAGCAGCACGTTGGTATTATGCACGTGTCTGACTGCATACCTATTATTATTGTACCCAAAATATCTTTACAAGAAAGAGCAGCGGAGACCACCAAGTAAAAAGAATAAAAGAGGAAAAAGCCTAAGCCCGAGGAACAGGAAGGCATGCCACAGCATCAGCACCGCCTTCATGCAAAGCGTCACGGAGATAGGAACCCAAAGTACCATGAAGAGCGACATAAAGACGTTGCATGAATTCTCGCCACATATCCCCCCAAAAACAGTGTACCTATTATACAAAACGATGACTGTGAAGAGCACATGTATCACAGTTTCAGCCCGCCCTTTCGCATTGCAATCGCTATATAGCTGCCTAGGCACTTTGGCGCTTTCAAATTTTCGTTGTGTGGCGGTTCGAACATCATCGCGATAGGGGAAGGATATATATATATATATGTGTGTACCCTTACAAACGAGTATCAACGCTACAAGTAGTCGCCATGCGGGCAGAAGTGTGTTCGCGGTGATGCACGACTGCGCAAAGCTACATGAACTAGAGAACCCCGACGTTTCGGACATTGTTCA
Organism: Tetraselmis chui; assembly: GCA_026401115.1. Classification (NCBI taxonomy): domain Eukaryota; kingdom Viridiplantae; phylum Chlorophyta; class Chlorodendrophyceae; order Chlorodendrales; family Chlorodendraceae; genus Tetraselmis; species Tetraselmis chui. Next base: position 5,836 of record JAPMLY010002881.1, on the reverse strand, counting down.
CATTTAGCAGTCGAGACCCACGCGAACGGTAGCAACTACTTGGTAAAGGCGCAAACCTACGCGAAAGTTCGGCACACACAACACATTAATACTCGACGTGTGGGAATTTACGTTTGTTTGCGGCCGGGCCCTTTATTCGACGCGTGGAATCCCTCCGATAGCGCATCCCATGCCAGGCGATTGTCACTTCGGCTTGAATGCAATAGCGTTTTATCAATCTATCAAAACAGCTTGGCAAGGGCCGGAAGTCGTATGGGTAGTTATGCGCGAGAAAACATTGCGAAATTATTGGCGTCACTACTACGGACTTGCTTATTGGTGAAGATGGAGTGTCACACGTGTGTCATTGACACGCATCATGGCACGCGGGATCAAGCAACACCGGAACTCCGCATTGAACATATGGGACATCTATGTGAACATACGTCCGCGTGTTGTTGGGGTGAAGTCGACTTTCATCCTCTCAGCCTTACTACATATCCTCATATTTTCTTCCCTCCCTTCAGTGCAATACATTCATCGAATGCACAGATCCTGAAAATGACATTGTGGTTGGCATTATCATGTCGTCTTATTTGTCTTCATGTCTTGTTGCCATTAATTAATGCTCGCGCGTGACCTTTCGTTATAATGTGAAATACGCAGTACAATATGTTAAAGCCTCAAAGAGTTTTGAGCGTTCTTGTTGTATCTTGTTTATCTTTTAATTGTCGCCAATTTGGGCATCTTCGCAGAAAATAAACTCTAGTGCCAAAATTTGCATTATTTTGTATCTATTTTTTTGCCATCAAAGCGAAAAAGTGGATATCGGTCACCACATACAAAATTCGAGACCAGGGAATTGAAAAGATGGGATCCATTCTTAAAAACATACGTCAACATTGCACGGTGTGTTGTTGTTGTTATGCGTGCCAAATCGTTATGCTTTATGTTGCTGAACGTGATTTAAACGAACATTATAATTTACAGTGGTTTGCTTTTGGATCTAAGGACAGCGAGTATGAGGTAGACAGCTTAGCGGTCAAGCTTCTTACATCACATGCAGGTCATAATAAAAGAGTGCAACACCAAGCTTCGTGGCATGGACGGGTTTCCGGAAAAGGTGGCAAGATCAATGTACCACGGCTGCATGCTCTTGTAAAGCTTGAAGATGATTGCGAGAACTATCGATCGTCGCAAGGAACAAATAGCTAGTGCGAAGCGCTTCTAACTCAGAACTCACCGTCGGCAACATTGTCCATCCTTTAGGCTTGCGGGGCGGAGTACCTTGTCAAAAACCAAAAGAATATGACAACCTCTGTGATAAGTTATTTTTGGTCAAAAGTAACGACAAATTTTGTTCGACATTGTTGCACTATGAATAACGGCACACTCTATGTCTCTCTCACACACGCACATACACACATAAACACTTTATACACACACACACACACACACACACACACACACACAACTCTCTCTCTCTCTGTCTCTCTCTCTCTCTCTCTCTCTCTCTCCCTCTCCCTCTCCCTCTCCCTCTCTCTCTCTCTCTCTCTCTCTCTCTCTCTCTCTCTCTCTCTCTCTCTCTCTCTCTCTCTCTCTCTCTCTCTCTCTCTCTCTCTCTCTCTCTCTCTCTCTCTCTCTCTCTCTCTCTCTCTCATGCATGCGAAATATATTGTCGAGTTTGCCGCATGTACAAAGGGTAGTTGGCATCCAGGATGTAGCACTGAGAGGAATGCATAAAATTGAATGTTAGAAAAGAAGAAAAGGCTTTCGGAGATTCAATAGTCACAAACTTCTCGAATAAGAGATGGCCGGCAAGAGTGACAGGTTATATTGTCAGCGCGGCACTTAAAGCAGCCCCGCAATTTGACGCACGCTGGCAAACAGCTAAACACGGATCTCCCCTCCTTCCTTGAAAGCATGGCGGTTACCCCGCCCTCATGTTACTATAATTCACCCGATATTTCGCATGCTCCGAAAATGAAAGCGGTTTGCGATGAATGGCACATTTCAATATTCATCCTGCTGGTGTCTGTATGATGGAAATTCAATTATGCGAGATCGAGCAGATTCGAAAATGTATAGTCTAGTGGAGTTTATAAAACAACATTTCCCGTCGGGATAATAACAGTATGTTAAAAAACTGTCATTTTCGAGCTTCATTTCCAATGCGCACCTCATTTCCTATGTGCCAGCTGTTTCTGCAATGCAGCGTCGCTTGATTGGGAATGTAAGAGCTTCTCCTTGCATGAAATTAACTTCAACACAAGGATAGAGTAGAATGATTTCCTATCATTTTCATTTTGCCATTCTACTTGCAGGTCTTCCATTATTTATTAATATGATATTACGCGTAAATCGTTTAATTTTGGATGTTTGTAATCAAACCTCTAAAAAACACAGCGATATTCCTGAATCTCTGCTCATCGCGCGCTCGTTACAGTATTTCCGATTACATATCTTTATGACATGAAGCTCTACGGATGTACCTTGTACCTAAATCCAATTTAATAAATAAGTACCAGCCACCGCGGTGAACTATTATTTTAATGTGATTTTGTTAAGTACTACAGCTGCACGTATACCTTGCCTTAAAAATGGTATTTCTACACTTTGGCAAGAATCTACCCGACGGGCAGATTCTTGGATGATCCGATGGTTGACAGCCCGCGACGAAGCCGCTCCGTACTTCGCCCTTGCATCCTGCCCGTACCTGCCTTTGACCGAAATAGCATATAACAACCCGCTATATTTGAGTGAATCCGTACAAGTACACAGCACAGGAAATCCTTATCCTCGCATCGTTCATCCTTTCAAACTTGAAATATGAGGCGTGCCCCCCCCTCGGCCCCCTACACACTCAGTCACACACAGTCACACACCAACTCCCGACACACTTACACTCTCGCGAGCAGCATCGACATCGCGTGCTGTGGGCGACACAGCTATCGAGTATGGATTTTTCCCTGCGTCCGAAACGATTTTACTATTGATTGCGTCTGCCATCTAGCTAGGCTTAACTTTATAGTTATGTGATTATTTTATCTGCATCTTATCTATCCATTCCGCGACCATATATCTGATGTTCTGCCCTCTGAGTGCTCCTTCGTTGACGATTTTGCTTGCAGTCATGACCCGAAACACTCGAGCTTTCGCCGCGGCGGTGGTGCTGGCCGCCGCCGCCTTTTGTACGGCTCCTGCCTCCGCCCACCTTGGATCCGGTATGCACGAATACGCATACGCCGTTCTCGATCAGCCCGCCGAAGGAGATGTCTCTGGCAACATCGTGCTCAACACTTTCGAGATGGATGGCGCACTGGTCACAGAAGTGTCTGGTAAGTAACTCCCCCTTCGTCTCATTATGGGCCGGTTTTTGCAGCTAGTGAGCGCTCCGGCCATAGCTTCTCGGGGCATTCGCTCACCAAGGCGATGATGCCAGGCTTTGTATCCAGCATTGACCGTCTAAAAGCGAGTCACTCGGAAATGGTCGTCCTGTTTGCTCCAACTCCCCCTGTCCTGAACGAAACTTGATTTACGCCTCTCGGCAGGTGTCGTCTCCGGTCTGACCCCAAACGCCCCCCACAGCGTTTACATTTACGACTCCGCCGACTTCTCCAACGGCTGTGCCTCCACTGGCGGTGTGTGGAACCCTACCAGCGCTAACTCCAGTACCGATAAGGTCCTGGGTGATATTGGCAGCGTCCAGGTTCGACCCCCTAGCTTCAACCTCCTCTCCTGCTTATTCTTGGCCTGCGTTTTCACGCTTTCCGCACTTCATATCCCCCCTTTCCCCACAGGTGGATCCGAATGGCGTCGCCCTCTTCAACGTGTTCGTCGAGGAAGACGTGGTGCGCCAACCCTGCTCCATCTTCTGCGAACATACCACCGATCTTCTGTTACTGCTGATATTCTGACTGTGTTTTCTGGATACTACTGATGCTTTTGAATTCCCTGACCTGGCGCCTTCGACTTGTTTCCCACCTTCGGTGTTCGTGTTGTCTTGGGCGACAGTACTTGTGGCTCTTTGAGGTCGGCGACCCACCCCCCGCACGGTCCGTTGTCGTCCGCGAGAGCCAGGATGATACGGGTAAGAGTGCTTGTGTAAAGTCCCTCGTCAGTGATGCGCTCGACGAGCACTTTGTGCTTCCTTCCGGCACCAAACAGCTCTTCGAGAGGCCACTCTTGTTATAGCGGCGTATTGCCTTTTCGACGTTTCTGCGCTGACGGGTTATTCGCGCCCGGGGTTGTAGGCAGCGCGGGCGGACGTGTGAGGTGCGGCGAAATCTTCCCCTTCTCTCCTCTCTATGCCATGGCCAACCTGACCACCGGACCCGCCGAGAACATCAGCGCTGTCGTGCTCATGACCCAAGACGAGCCCAGCGCCCTGAAAGTGCAGGTACGGAAGCTTCAACATGACTCTCAACACCATCGTTGCTCCCTCCCCCTGACTCTGTACACACACACACACACACGAACACACACACACACACACACACACTCTCTCTCACACACACACACACACACACACTCACAAATACACACACACACACACACACGAACACACACACACACACACACTCTCTCTCTCACAAACACACACACACACACACACACATACACACGCACACACACATACACACGCACACACACACACACACACACACACACACGCACACTATCTTTTTTCCTGGTATGCCTGTAAGAAATTACAAACAAGCGCGCGCGCGCCCCCCCCCCCCCCCCCACACCTTATGTCGCCTGTGTGGCTTCTGTTGGCCTATAAACGTGTTCTCCTTGCCAAAATATGTATTCCGTTAATTTTGTACAATGTATTTGACGCCCATTATCCCTTAACTTAACATACCTCTGTTTATTCTTCCGCAGACCATTGCCTCGGGCATCCCTGCGGGCGGCACCCACGGCTGGCACATCCACGCTAACCCTGCTTCTGACCCCGCGAGCTGCGACGCCAACGTGACCGGTGGCCACTACAACCCTCTCGGCCTGAACCACTCGGAGCCAACCATGCTGGTCACAGAGCGCCACATGGGCGACTTCGGGAACATTGTGGGGGACACGGAGGGCATGGTGAATGAGACCATCACCGTGAAGCACGTGTATCTGTGGGGCGCGTTCAATGTCATGGACCGCGCGTGGGTGCTGCACGCTGGGGAGGACGATCTTGGGCAGGGCGGTGACGCGGGCTCCCTGGCGACAGGTGGGAACGAATGTCCTTCCCCCCCCCCCCCCCCCCCCCTTGTTATGTTACCTGCCGTTATCGTAGTTCACCCTGTTGTGCTCGTGCATGATACTAGTGCGAGTTGACTCTCTTTCTATCAATCCGTATGTGTATCTTTTTCTCTTTCTTGGTGTCTGTCTTTATGTCTGTCTGTATGTATATCCTATATATGTCTTTGTATGTGTCTGTCCATCTCTCGATCTTTCTGTATCTTTGTCCATCTGCCTGTCGTCCCGTCCATCTGTGTATTTGTATGTATGTATGTATGTCTGCCTGTCGTCGTTAGCTTCCATTAGAGTGACTGGAAGGCTCTGGAGTGGGTGACAGACGCGTGCAAAGTTAATGTTGCATTGTACGTTTTGCATTAAACTTTGCATTAAAACCCTAAAACCCTTATCTTTTATTCGGACACCAAGATTCCTTTGGCCACCGCTGTGTCATAGAATAACAAACTCAAATGCCACGGCGCCCCTTCACTGTGCTTGCTGCCCTTCGCACCTATGCTCTGGCGCCTTTAACCTCAACAAAAGAGTGAGCACCATATCGTTTCTTTCTCAGTCATTGTGTTTTTCATGACCGAGTGCTTTAGCTGATATATATTCCTCCAACTCACGC